>JAPSES010053968.1:0-11664 GCA_029822895.1 Maxillicosta whitleyi | reverse complement strand
ACATTGGCTGGTCATCAGGAAAATGCTTCCACACACTTATTTAGTCTGGGGGGTGTGGGGGAGACACTGAATTTGGTCTGGGGGGGTATCCCTTTAAAACTTCCTTATTGCTCCACACACACACAAGTAATTTTTTTTCCATTGTATTTACTTACATTTATTTTATATCAATAGAACAAGTTTTCCAATTCTCTATAGCATAAATCTCTGTAGCAATATTACCTATAATTATATATTGAGCCCACTCTCACATTTCTGCAAACTGGAAATACAACTAATGTCAGGTTCATATCACCTTTTCTTTTTTTTTTTTTTTCTTCCTTTTTTATGGTCTGCATTTATTCTCATAGTTCACCACCACAACAAGGGGTGAAATCTTTTTATGAGGCTGATGCATGCATAGGCATATTTTATTCTTGAATATTTAGAAATACAGTGAAGGATATCTAAAGTCTGAAAACATGTGATAAATGCACCAACCTTCTCATCTACCTCCTCGCCACTGGGGAAAGTTCTAATAGTAGTTTAGTAGTAACAGTTTATGTCCATGTACCATGTTTTGTGTCAGGGACAAATAAGCCCATAGAGTTTTTTGGTATCACTGAGCAATTCCATAATTCAGTTTCAGCGTACTGTAATTCAAGTTGTCTGACAGGAAACAACACCCCTTTTACTTTCTCTGGCACAAATTGAGAATTCAGATCCAATTTTCGACTGGCTGACTAAAACTTTTGGCAGGTCAGGTAGGGAAGTTAGGGGGTTAAAGTATAATTGAGAGCTAAAATTACTAATTGCTGTTAGAATTCAATCAGGCAAAAGTGTACTGCTCTGATTTTGCTCCCTGCAGCTTTAACAGGAGTGTCTCACCACAGATTTCACATCACATGCTTGGTCTGAGCATCACATTTTGATGCATAAGGTAACCCTAGAGCATCAGTTTTGAATGATACAGCCCAACAGACATCATGTCTGTTTACCTCAAATATAACACAACTTTAAGGTGAGGCTGGAATGGACTAAAATAATGAGAGAAAATACAAACAGAGCTGTTTCAGAGAAGAGATCCTTCTTCCAGGATGGACAGACAGAAATGACATGTAATACCATGAAATCTTTGTTTTTAAGCATGTCCATTTGAAGAAAAGTAAAATGTGTAAATGAGGACCTGTGAGTTCAACTATAGTAAAGTAATGATGGCGCACAAGAGCCTTTCATAAAGCAACTTACTAACATTGCTTTTGTGCAGATTATAAATTATGGTAGGATCACTGTCCTTCAGTTATTCTTGATTGCAAATTGAAGGTATTTTTCCCACTCCTACATCACCCTAAATTATTTTTTTTTAACAGAAAATGTTACAACTCACACTTCAAATGTTATAAACTTGGTGAAACCTGACCTAAGTTTTACATGATGCATAGTTTTGTTCTTTTCCACCCAAAAATTGTGAATAGCTGTCAGTTTGTTGTTTTTCAACAATAAGAATTCCACAGTTCTTTCCATCCATCCTCCCTCCCTGTATCTCTCCCTCTTTCTCATTCCAGTTTGCTTTTTTCTATCTCTGACTCTTTTGTCAGTCATGAATCTCTCTTATGGGGTAGCTCCTCTGAATCCCACACACACACCTCGTAACTCCCCCTACCCCAAAACCCCCACCCTGCCTGTTGGTGATATTGTGCTGCCTGTTTCCATGGTAACATCACTTTTGATTGTCTGCAGTGAGCTCTGACCTTTCAGTTTTGGTTGGGTGGAGGATGGCAGTATGCTTGTTTTCTCTTCTTTCTCGATGGCAACATTTTCCTACTTCAGTAGTTGTGTTTCTACTGGTGCTCATACTGTGCTCATCAAACATCTGGACATAAAATATAAAAATCTGAAGTACTTTTTTCAGAATCTATTGAAGTTGTGTTGGCAAACTCAGGAGCTATAAAGCTATTTGCCAAAGAAGTTTAAAAAAAAAAAAAAAAAAAAAAAAAAAAGATAAATAAATAATATTGATTCAGTTTGCATCATGAGGTGAAACAAGTAATATGTGTAAAATACATTAAAGTAATCTTCAAATTTAGAAAGCATACATCCTCTCATCAAAAGTGAACAGAATTTTTTAAGTAATAAAATATTATAGTATATATATAAAATAATATAAAACATGAATCCACCCTTTTTTTATTATATGAGGGCAAGTGTTTTAACTAAACAAACTGCATTTTCTCAGGAAAATATGAAAATGTTCATAAATTGCTTGACTCAGTGATAACTGGTGTCATAACTTACCATCAGTGAGTGGTTCTACTTGATCTCAATTAGGTGATAATAGTAACTAGATGTAAATTGTTAACTTGTATGGATGGGAGACAAAGGACTAAAGTGGACTTTGACACTGAAGAGGCTGCATTTTCCCCACCTTAATACACCTCCCATTTAAAGACACAAACACATGTCACATTTAAGATCATGTTTTATAAAAGCCACCAGAAGTCTTAAATAAAACTATGATATTCCAGGAAAAAATTGATTTTTGGATTGAGTTTGACTTAACCTGCAAACTAATCACCAACTCCTATGTGCTGCAGTTTATCTTTTTTAAGAGCGTGCATCATTCTCTTTACTGTAAGGAGAGATTAATTAACTTAATTAATTAGTTTGTATAGTAATAAGTAGCAACTGGGTAGCTTAGTGATTTACGCCACTGCCTTTGTTGTGGAAGATTGCCGGTTTGAGACCCAGATGAGCCCATGGGAAAGGTCCTTTACACTATACATTCCTAAAAAAAAAAAAAAAAAAAAAAAAAAAAAAAAAACTGTAGCCACAAGGGGACAGTGTCTGATTGTTCTGGTCCCAAGCCCAAGTAAATACAGAGGGTTGTATCAGGAAGGGTATCCGACATAAAAACCTGTGCCAAATCAGCATGTGAATGTGATTCACTGTGGAGACCCCTAAGGGTAAAAGGCAAAAGAAACATTCTTAGTAAGTATCATCTAATGTGTAAATTGGAAGTAAGTAATGTAGCTTTAAACTATTAAACAATGTATGAATTAATGACTTAACTTGTGTATCAATTAACTGTTCCTTCATTCTGTTTACTGTATTTATTTATCTTAATTAATGTAAATAAGGGGTAAATGCCTTATGTAACATTTAGCATGGATATTGTTGGTTACTAGATGCATTCCTTAATTTTTAATACTTTTGTAGCCGAACTGTAACATGTTGGGATTTACAATTTTCCCCTGATTTAAAATCATGGGATATGACCATTATTCCAATTTGACATTTTTTACAGTGTCTTGATGAAAACAAAAATATGTATCAGACCAAAAGATAATATTTTTGTCATTGGTATCTCTTTAAAACTCTCCAGAAAGTCCACACTGAAATATATATAATATTATTTTCTAAGTATTTTATCATCAAAAAATGTGCTCATAACAAAGAAGAAAACAAAAACAGACCATGTTTGTTGAGCTGAATGTTTTTATAGTGCTTAAAACGGAAAGGTTTTGAAATGTCAAACGGGCTGTTTCTGGAGAACACTATGGAGACTAGGCTTTAGGTCCAAATTCACTTCAAACATAAACAATCACAGAAATCCGAAGCTCAAGCAGAAGACATTTCAAGCCCTGTCACTGCAGGTCTGAGATGTCTCACCTCACACAGTGGTGCATTATGGAGCTCTGTGCCTTTACATATAGTAGTCCTGCTGAATATCATTATTTAAAGGTATCACCATAAAATACAATCATTATATCCAGCTTCGATCAACTTCTCAGCTCTGTCTTTGCATCTTCTTTTTGTCTGTATGGATAAAAGCAGTAGCATACAGGAGGGAAAATCTGTCCCTTAAGCCACGCATCAGTCAGGTTAGGGTACTGTACATGAGCTAGTAGTAGTAGCTGCTATATGTACCATTTTTATCAACCATTGTGAGCCACAGTTTTCTGCTGATGATTCCTGTAGCGTTGGTTATTTCAGCTTTGTTACAGTGTTGTCATGTATTATAAAAGTTTGCCAACTAAGAGAATGTGCAAATGTTCAATTAATGTAATGGTAATAAAACTGATCATTTACATCTTAGCAGCACTAGGCATTTAACTGAACAGATGGTTTGTGGACATCTGTGGCACAAGTCCATGTTACTTTGGAGGAGTCAACATGGCATTATTCTCTCTTATTCTCCCTCTCCCTGCCACAGCACGTTCATGTGGGTACATGAACATGAAAATCTGTAACTGTGTGTGTTGGCTGCCAACATTTAAACCTTTTTCCACTTTATGTTGTTCACTTTGATTGAACACAAAATCCAAGGTGTTAGCTTATGTTTTGTTTAGTTAAATGTCACAGAAGGACTGTTGTTGCTTTTGTCTTGCAGGTTTTTTATTGTGCTCTTTACTGAACCGTGCTCATGTTCCAGTCAACGTTAGCACTAGTTGCTCATTGTTGAACAGCTGTGTGTCAGTGTTGTTCCTCCGCTGTCAATGTGATGACGTCATCACACGATGAGTTGACTTGACATTGACATTATTGAAAAAATCTGAAGTCACTAAACCCCTAAGGGCCACATTAGCTTAGGGAATTGTCATTGTTACTAATTGCTTGGATGGCAGTACACCTGCTCTGAGTGTGTCAGTAGATATTCACCATCCATGATGAATGAACAGTTGGATGCAAAGTCTAACAACTTGTTTTCTTCCAGGAAGGTTAACAACATGACAGGGCTCTCATTTATCACCCAGTACTTTAACAGTATTTTTATGTGTTCTTTTTTAGGTTAGGATTATGTTCCATAATCTGAACATACATATTTTCTTTGTTTTCTTTTTTGTCACATAGACCATTATAATTATGTTGTTAGTATTTTTTCATTTAAAAAAAGTCATTATGCCTGTACTGATTTTGTTTTGATAATTATGTGAAATAAATTTTATATATAAGAATAATAATTAATGCAAAAGAAAATAGTCTTTTACTCACCTGAAGTATAATGTGCAACTATCACTACCTTCACAGTGTGGTAACCTTCCTCACATATGTTACACATGTGCCACCCAGTGAAATGACCATTTTCTCATTTATTTCTTAGCAAACACCAGCTGTTATTTCTAGGGTATCTGTCTGTTTGTCTTTGACCAGACCACTAGTTTGTCATCTGTACCCAAAATCACTAAATTACATAACAGATCAATGTTTTAGTCTGAAATGGTTCATGTGAGAAGAAAATGCAAAACAACTTTGCCGTTATACATAGGATACCTCTCTTTCTATTTTCTGTATCCAATACCATCAGGAAAACCGATAACAACTCAATTTATGGATACTCCGGTCTTTTATTATTTGGCCCCAGGACCCATTTAGTACCAGGATTCAGTACCTATGCCTAATGGGAACACTGGGAATTCTGAATGTTCGGTCATAAACAAATTATACTCTTTGAACAAAAGCTTTCACAAGCAGTATTTTTTGTCAAAGTGGAGTACTATATGGAAACTTCTGAATAGATGTTTATAGATTTATTTTCTGATTACCAAGTTGTTCACTCATCACGTGTTTTTATAATGAAAAATCATAGCAAATAGTTCAGTGCCCTTTTTTCCTCATTAAAAGTGGAGTTAACAAGTGCCCCACCCTGTGGTTTGTATTATGCAAACCCAGGTACATGAAGTACTGACTGTGTGTGTGGTCTTGTACTTGTGACGTACATAACACTGAACTCTTTGTTTTCTTTCTTTAATTTTTTGCAGAAAAGTTAACAAGTGCTACCGGGGACGTTCCTGTCCAATCATAGTCCACTGCAGGTAAGTGTAATAAAGCACTAGTAAGTGAGCACTAATCAGGTGAGTTGGTTTTGACAGAGTAAAAAGAGGAGCACTTTAAAATAAAGTTCAGTAATAACATGATATTAGTCAGGTAATGGTATGATAATAAAGAGGTAATTATTTTGTATTTACCAAAGCACTAAACACATAAGAACTTGGCAGCACCACATGGAAACACCTGGAAGTTAAAACTGGTAATTGTAGTATCAGAAAACTGAAATTTGTTCATGTTCATTTACATTTTCTCAGCCATATTAGTTTGTATGCAATAATCATAAAGTCATGATAATGCTGCACTAATCTATTCAATTTAATTTTAGTATTAGATTAAATCAAATAATCTAATATTATTCTAATCTAATAGTATTAGATTAAATCAAAATGTGGCCCTGCAATGAACTGGCGGCTCATCCAGGGTGTACCCCCCCGCCTTCCGCCCGTAGTTGCTGAGATAGACTCCAGCCCAGTAGATTGAATTTTTAGATTAATAACCTGGTTACTCCTTTTGGTAAATACATGGGATTATACAAAAATTAGCACTTTGTTATTTTACTTTCACTGCTATTAATATGTCAATCTAGAAGTGTTTGATGATACAAAAAGTATAAGAAGACCACTGTTTTTTGAGCAATTTCTATCATGTTTTCAGATCTTCAAATTTAATTGCAGAGTATGTAACTAAATGCCACTAAAAATGACATGTTGAATCATACAATAATGATCATTCAGAGTCATTATAGTTTACTCCTGTCCTCTTTTTTGTGGTTCTGGGCAATGACCATCAGAAAGTGAATTTGTACTTAAACCCAATCAATAACAACATCACACAACATTGAGTACCACAATATGTGACTCCACTTTATTCTACTCTCTTACTGGCCAATTCATTATTCAGACTTACTACTTATTACTAAATCAGAAAATAGATGAAGTTTTGGAAATATTTGCTAACCAAAAATGTTAATTTAATCTACAATTTCAAAAGGACATCAGTCTGTCATCCACCAGCTGATAATTAATGACTATGCAAAATGTTGCAATGTGATCAAAATCACTTAAATGTGATGAATATTTCTTGCCAATTAGTTGCATTCTGCAATTATATTCCCAGAACACAAGACACTGAGGACTGACAGTCACTAAGCTGCGTACTCCACTCTGTCTATGTCTGTGCTCCTGCTTTCTTTCCTTGTGAACTCTATATTCTACAGATGGTGTATTCAAGTTAATTCAAAAAATCTTCTTTCAAATCTTTTTTTTTTTTTTTGTGATACACATTTTGAAATACATACAGTAGGTCTTTATCTGCCATTCCTTGTGCAGGACTTTCAAATATCTTAGAACCATAACAACAGCCTATTCATTTCTGATTCCCTTATTGAAAACAAACAGTTTTTACCAAACTCAACACTTTCTTTCAGACCTGTGATCATTTTCAAGTGCTGTTTAATTCAAAATTCACTCATGCTTCTTATATTTTGGCCAGTACATACTATAGTTGTGCTTTAATTTTGAATAAATAATAATCAGTAACTGATGTAACTGATAACTAATAACATACTATTCTTTAGTCCAGCTTCTTCTTCTTAGACAAAATATGTTCTTTAGACCAGTGAAGCTTTTGATTTATGTTGTATACGGTGGAAAACACCAAACACAGTTCATGGCAGAGATAGTCTCTCAGTGTAAGAGGCTTTAGTGCTTTCCACTGACACTGCATTGTGGTGTTGTGATTGAACATTTAGTCCAGTCTCTGAAGCTTGTGTGAACACGCCTCGCAGCCCTTCTGACTGCTGCAGTACATGTCATCATTCTTGCTGACCCCATGCTTTAAATAAACTACACAATCACGTGCAGAGATGACCTAATCAAAAGGCCTGCCAAGTATCTCCTTCAGCTTTCAGTTGGGTCTATAAGAGCCAACTCCTCATGAGCTATTTATCATTAAAAGACAGAACAGAGTCAAGCAATCACAAAGTGAAGTGAGAGAACAGCAGAAAGACAAATCTAATTATCACACAGTGTTCAATTTGTTTTCTCTTTGTGTTTTTATCACATCTCTTCCTCATGCCTGACCATCTTTTCATCTCCCATTTGAAGTGAGTGGAGGCAGCAGACATCCTGACATGTTTACTCACAGCCCTCAGGCTTCTTCTGACACACACACTCACCAACACATCACTGATCTTTGATTGCCTTGCAATGATGCTGGCAAGGTGCAGCATATGACAGATCTAACCATGCCATAATAACCTGTGCAACACACACAGCTGTGTGTGAGCAGACTACACACAGCACACATTCATACTGCAGTGTTTTTCAGCTCAATTATTGTGAGCAGGTTCGCTCTTAAATACTGTATTTGTCTGTGGGTTTTGAAAATAGCCAAGACTCTGAAGAAAATGAAATATTCAGGACATATGGACACACACACACACACATCCTCACGTGCACACTGGAGTGTGTTGGATTACACAGCAGCCCATGAAATAGTCTGGTACAACTACATCAATTTTCAATACTTGAAATAAATCTACAAATCCTGTTATCCAGTCTCAGTTTTTTTCATCTAAATGCATCTGCCCAGTATGAGATGATCCTTTTTGATTTGTTGATTGACTGATTGATTTTTTTTGTGTATTCACACTGTAATTAAAAGGTTGTTGTTGTTTTTTAACTTACTGTTCAGCACTGTAGAATTATATATATATAATATATATATAATATATGTTGTAATATATTATCTGATTAATTTGTCACTTTTTGACATCATCAGATGAAAAATGAAATCATAATAGTAATTTCCTAATGCCATTTAACTATCTGTGGTAAGTTGCTAATTGCTAAATGTCATGCCAGTGAAAATACAGACCCTTACTGAGAATCATGAAAAAAGTCAATAATGTATTGCAGTTCAGTTTTATTATTTTAGGAGAAGTTGAGGGAAGGTGGTAGGACAGGCTGGAGGTAGTGGTGGAGTTGGAGAACCAGTGCAGCAATAGACCATGGACGGGGAAATTGATGGAATGGGGATGTGGATAAAGCGAGGTAGAGGAAGCACAGGAAGGTATTCAACACAGGAGGAGGACAAACACAGGGGGCAGGATTTTGTCAGTCACTGTATCAGGTGTTTATTTCTTTAAGTGAAACTGTGATCCACCAAATGAAAGCAAAAAGAAAGGAGCCAGTGCAACCACCACAATGGTCTAATACCTGGTGAGACAGGAGGACCAGGGCTTGGAATCACCCCACAGAGCCCAGAGCCTCCAAATGGGGTCAGCAGTCTCTTTAAGCAGGCAGTCCAAGAAGAGGAGAATCAAGTGGCCTCAAGCCTCAAAAACATCAGAGTGACGGAGGTTTGACGAGGATGTGGACTCAGTGTTGGAAGCAACAACCAAAGTTAATGTAGAGAGGAGACTGCAAACTATGACAACCATCATAATGAGCATGGCTGCAGAGAGGTTTGGAGTGGAAGAAAGGGGAGCAAGTCACCCCAATGCCAAGAAACAGCATGTAGTTAAAATCCACAACATCAGGAAAGATCTGAAGGCTTTGAGCAGATAACACACGGAGGCAAAGCAAGAGGAGCACTGGCAGAGCTTTGTGTAATATCATAGGAGGCAGTACGGGAAAAGGGCTCAGAAATGCATGGTCTTCATTAACAACCCCTTTGGTTTCACCACAAAGGTCCTTGGGCATAAATGTAGTGGACGCATAAGTTGCACAAAGGAGGAAATCGACCAATATCTGGCAGACCTCTGTCTCAAGAATGGGTACATCAACACTTTGGTGCAGAAAGGTGGAGTCCCTGGTTTGCCAGGGTGTGTAGACCACACAGGAGTGGTAACACAGCTCCTCAAAGAAGCAAGAGAGAACAAGGGAGACCTGGTGGAGCTCTGGTTAGATCTGGCTCAATGCCCTGTATCCTGGTGTCAGAGACGCTGAAGAGGCACCATGTTCCAACCACAGCAAGAGACCTCATTTCTGTGTATTACATCAAGTTCAATCTGAGAGCCTCAGCAGGGCCAATAACATCTGAGTGGCACAGGCTGGAGGTGGAAGTCATCACAGGCTGCATCACCTCAGTGATCCTGTTTGCTTCAACAATGCACATACTGGTGAAATCCACAGAGCCAGAGGCCCCAAGTCCAGGTCTGGGAATGGTCAACAACTAGTCTGCACCTTCAGTGACCACTGACTCTGTGTCTAGAAAAAGATGGATCTTGAGTGGCCTGGAGAGGGTGATGAATAAGCTGGAATGTATTTCAAGCCAACGTCAAGATCCTTGGTCCTAAAAACAGGCTGTGGCCGAACAAGTTCTGGTTTCCTTTGTCAGGAACAACTATCCCCACAATCTCAGAGAAGCCTGTGAAAAGTCTTGGGAAGATCTTTGATTGCAGACTCAGCGATATTGCTTCCTGTCAGGATCTAGAGCAGGGGTGTCAAACATGTGGCCCGGGGGCCAAAAACGGCACACCAATGGGTCCAATCCGGTCCACAGGATGAATTAATGAAATACAAAAATTAACAAAATTATTATCAAAAATAATTTTAGGTCAGACCAAAAAAACACTATCATAATAACCTATAAACAATGAAAACCACATGGTTGTTCATGTTTTTAAAGGATAGTTTGTAGATACATGTACTTTTTTCATGCTAAAAGATAGTAATTACACATATAATTGTGCAATTAATATCATTTATATATTATTATGTTATTATTTTAATGATTTAATGACCACTTCAAGTCATATTAGGCTGTATGTGGCCCCTGAACAAACACGAGGTTGACACCCCTGATCTAGAGGGTTGACTGAAGAGCACTGACAGGATAGGCATGGATTTCAGGATTTTTGACATGAACCTGTAGGGCATCCTCTCATCAGTGTAGTACATCCACACTGACTTACCCCCAACAGTGTCCTGTGAGCCCAGTTCTGGTCTGGTTTTGGTTTAAATGAAAGTAGTCCAGCAAGTTTTGCAGGGTCACTAATATAAAACGTTTTTCTTCTAAAAACAGCATGTGTTCAAAGAGCAATTTAGTTGCATTGCCAACCAATGTCCACAAAAAGTCACACATCCTAATCACTTGGCCCTACTTTCTGTCTCTTCGTATCTCTGCACACTGCCACAAGATGATGCTAGGCTACCTGTTTCACTGCTGAAAACAAATTGTTGACTAATGTGCAACAGTCAGCAGCATGACAAGCACGCATGGATAGTAAACGAGAGAAAGTAGGACCGAGTGATTATGAGGTGTGACTTTTTCATGGACATTTTTTTGTGATGCAAATAAATCACTCTTTTGAACACAAGCTGATTTTAGAAGAAAAATGTTTTATTTTAGTGACCCCCACAAACTTGCCGGACTACTTTCGTTTCAACCAAAACCGGGACCAGAACTCAGCTCACAAGAAACTGTTGGGGGTAAGTCAATGTGGATGTACTACACTGATGACAGGGATGCTATACAGATTCATGTCAAAAATACTGAACTATCCCTTTAATAAGATCAATTCTGTCTTAAATAACTTGTTTTTCTTGCTTGTGAGATGCTCAACTCACTCAAATGTTGGCATATTTATTATAAGTGTCATGCCATCTGGCAGATTTTTATTACTGTGACATCCCAGCTGTAGGCATTACAAAAAGAGTACTGGAGGCAATATGAGTCTCTGGAGGACAGCAACCACACGTACTATACAAGAACAAAAAAACAAACCTCGAGAGAGCATTAATAACAGGTGTCAGACTGACTAACACATGCATAGTGACACGATGCAGACAGGGAACCCAGATGCAGACCAGGACACAGAGTCTCAATTAAACAGTTTATTCTCACACACAC
>JAPSES010053921.1:0-11667 GCA_029822895.1 Maxillicosta whitleyi | reverse complement strand
TGATACCGCCTGATAGTAGATGTTTTTTCTCCAAAAACGACTTTGTAAAACTTAAATATGTTCATCCTGCTCTTTGGAACATTATATTTATATATTACATGTAATAACAAAATCAATAAATCTATAGTTCAAAATTTGGAATAGACACTTACTATGAGGGAATTCTTTGTCTTTGTCTGGGTCAAATTTGACCTGAACTAACGTGTGAAGTTTTAAGAAATAAACAGTTTGTGAGAGTTAAAGACAATGATGAAGGGGGGGGGGCAGAAAGTAGGTTACTTTGTTTTTCTCTGGACTGGTCAAAATCTTTTTTTTTTCTTTTAGATTCAAGTGTGTTTGCAGTTCCTGATATGTCCAGCAGGTGTCCTCCCAGACCAAACATTCCTTTTTAGACGTCAACTCTGCAGTGTTACCTATAATTCCCCTAATTGGATTAATTTCATTTGTCCCCACATTATACAATTACAGTGTCACCTTGTGATGTAATTACCTGAGGTCTGTCGAAAAAGGAGATTAAAACGCATTTATTTAAAGTAATCTGTGACTGTAAAATACAATTAGAATCATTTGAAAGCGTTATCAGGCATTCAATCGCTTAACTGAGATCGCTCTGCAGCTACGGTGTCTGCTTGCATCTGCAGCAAACTGTGCGTTTTGCAGAAAATTAAACAGATAACAGTTAGTGTTCTTTGTAATCGCATTAACGTGCTGCTGTTGCTCCATCATTGGCAGTACAGGGGCTAAGAGAGACGGCGAAAGGGGATTAAATGTATGAACCACTAGGGGCTCTCAGTGGTCTGCAGTGATCTGTCTCTGTAGCTGCCAGCCAAGAGCTCAGTCCTGTTATTCACAATCAGCTGTGAGCGGATGCAAAAGCTATTTCTGTGTTGTGTCACGCAAGCCCAGCAGCTATGTTCAGCGGCTGTTTGGAAAGCCACAGCAGCGATTTCCAGGAGGCAGCGTCTGCTAACGCCATCAAGCAGCTGATTAATGCCCTTTGACTCCTGAGGATCATTGAGTGACAGGAAAATGAAAGAAGAAAAAAAAAAATTATGCATTACAGCATTCAATTAAATATGACAGCTCGAACAATGCACACTGGTCCCTGTTTATTCACGACCGTTGTCCATGGATTTTTCATTCATTATTTTTGCGTCATTCATTCATACTGAACTAAAACCAACCATGTCCTCAACATCCAAATTGGCATCTGGGAAGAAACATACAGAGAAACTGCAACATTAAACCAGATACGAGGGGGGCTGGGGCTGGGGTTGGGGCAGCAGATTGGAAAAACTCAATCCTCATTCACAAAGACAGATTGGCAGGCGGCTGCCACGTAGCTCTACTGCTTGGACTAATGCTGTCAACATCTTCCGTGTAAGTGGTTTGTGTTCCATTGGAGCCAGAGACAGAGACCTGCATGCAGGGATTCGCAGCGAAAACCTTATGTAATCGACTGTATGAAGCCTCCAGTGGCCGTGCCAATACATGCAGTTTGGGATGAGAAAATGAGGAGGGGAAGCTTATAGAGAAACAGCCCTCTTGAGTGTGTGTGTGTGTGTGTTTTGGTGCTTTTGGAAGGATTTGAACCAGCAACCTCTCTGCAAGTGGTTCCTTGGCATGTGGCCACCCCCTTGCTGATTTATTACAGTTTACTTTGTGATGAGTGCTCGAATGATTCCTTCCCTGCAGGGCATGGAAACGTAAACCTGGATTAATGGGTCATTAGAAATGAACCATTTTTTATTCCGTAAAGTGAATTACGCTCTCCTTTTCCTGCCTCGTACGCTACATAGACAGACTGAGACGAGAGCAGAGAGGAAAAGACACATAATACAACGTAAAATCTGCGTACCACTTCACAGCTGATGCTGATGCCTCCCCGCCTGTGTTTTTGGCTTGTGACCCACCAGCCTGACCTCATTCTCTTGAATGTGATATCTCCGGCATATCTTGCGGGAATTTCTTCAAATTTGGCACAGTCGTTCACGGGACTCAAGATGAACCGATTAGAATTTAATTCTCAAAAGGTCGAGGTCACTGTGACGTCACAACACGTTTTTAGCCATAAGTTAAGTGTCATTTGGTAATTATAACAAAATGCCATTAAAAATATGTTCTATAATAAAAGTGTGACGTGATGACGTTTAACATCCAAAAGGCCAAAGGTCATCATCAAATGTTACGGTGTGAAAGTTGTCAAGAACCACAATGCAGATGAAACAAACCAAAGCTTAGAGTTTCTGTCTATTCTAGAGTGAAAATATTTTTGGATGGTTTGGCAGCTAAACAAAAGAAGCACAAAAAGACAGAAACTCAACTTACAAAAAAAAACCAAAAAAAAAAAACCACAACAAATACCAAAAGCAATATTTTCTGCAAGAAAGACTGAGGAAAAAGTGACATAATAAGAATAAGAATAAGACTGTTTAGACAGAATCAGTTTGTTTGTTCATTTTTCTCTATTCAACCCAACACAGAACCTGTCAGAAACTGTCGACAGTAAATGTGGCAGAAATGGGCCACATACACGTCGATGATATTATGCAAAATATAACAAAACAGTGCAGTGTAAAAAAGAACTGGGTCAATACAGTATGAATATAACATTATATTTCTCACCATAAAAAAACTGAAATTTGACTGTTTGACCAAGACGTACTGTATAACCATGAGATCTCCTATTTTTTTACATATCAACATGTCATTTTTTACTAATGCATGATTCCTGCTTGCTTTCAATCTATCTGTCATCATTACGCCCTGACATTAACTATAGCTATTAATCATAAATTCAGTTGTACATATATACGCCGACTGCAAACTTCCTTTTAGTTAACTTTTATTTTTTTCATCCCTTACCAAAAATGACTTCTAATGAAGCTAATCTCACATTTAGCACATTGACGCTAACATTGACAGACCATAAATCAGAGACTTCTGCAGCAATGAGTTTAGTTGTTGTCAACGACGGTGATAAATGACATCACACAAAAGTGGAAAGTAAAAAGAGTGGTGCCAGTCTAAGCCTCCGCCATCTGATCCAATGCCCTGTCACTGTGAATTAAAGCTCATTTGTAGACCATTAGCGTCATCTAATTTACCTTTCTTCACATTACATTACAAAGCATCCTGTGTGTAATGGCGTGCTTTTGTTCTAACTACACAACTGTAATTAAATAGCACAAAGATCTTAAATTATTTAGGGCGACTTCTGCACTGCTCCTTTAAACAGCTGAAACTTGGCTTTCAAAACAAAGATCCTTTCTCCCGTTGGCACCGCTGAGCTCACACACATACACTTTGTATTTCCCTCGCATTTATGTAGTCGGTGGGCAGTTTTAGGGAGAGTGTGAGAAAAGAGACAAAATGACGAGCAGGGAGAGAGTCCGTGTCTGCCAACTGTGGTCCGAGAGAGATTGCATAACACGATTAGACTGCAGGAATCTGAGAAACAAATCCTATTGTTCACAACCGTGTGAGGCAGAAAGACGCACTGTGTTTGAAGACCATGTGACACAAGGTCGGAGCTCAAATGCACAGGGATGACAACATGAGGCCTTGAGTTGCACACAGGGACTCATCCTTCTATTCATATCTTCACGTTTAAATACTTCTGAGAGCACACCTTTCACCCACAAATTACGACATACACGTTTTGTCCATCATCTTCACCCTATATAAACCTGTTAATTATAATTATCAAAGGCTCTAGTCCATGTATGGTCACAAAATACATTATTAGACCATTAGTAGTCTTCAAAAACAATGGTTATGCAATCAATTACTAACTCCTGTGTGTATCATGGGACTAAAATAGACAAAAGAAAACATGGAATGTCTAAAAGCACTGTTTTTATCAGTACAATGCCATAGATATTGATGTAAGAACTGAAGGAATTTTAATTATTATTAAGAAAACATGGAAAATGGATCGATATCAGCTCTGAAATTAAACTCTTATGAGCCATTTTTGTTTTTATCATTATATTTGTCCAAACAAATGGACATTTAGTTGTACCAGGCAATAAAATTAACAAGAAACTGAAAAAAAAAAAATCACTTAGAAAAGGTTAAATAGAGAGAAAAGGCAATTTGGGAACTGACAACAAAATGGCAGTGGGTCTTTACAGGTTAAAATGCCACGTAGATTTAAATGGGTCATACTTTGCCAAACACACTTCTATTTTATTATATTATTATTATTATTGGTTAATTTATTTGTGTATTTGGACCCTAATAGTTCATAAAGTTTCAATTTGTACCCACCGGGTGCTGCAGAAAACCTATCTTTATATTAATTTTGCCAAAAATCAAGTTGATTTCTACAACTTGTTTTAATTCCTGCTTAATTTGTTACATCTATAACTAGTTACATCACAACATTTGCACGTGTAAGGTCAAGACTTCAGATGAATTTTTGTCGGAGTACAAAGAAACAGGACAGAGCAGCACGGTCGACAACCTGGAAGGAGTGGAGTGTGAAGTGGCTCATTTGCATTTAAAGGGCCAGCGCTCAAAACCACCTTTCTGGTGTCATTAATCAGACATAGGGTTAAAGTGGACACATGTGGAGTTGAATTAATGAAGAATTCAGACCCCAAGAGCATTTACGGTTTATGTAGACCACAGGGAAATGATTTAAAATGCATAATCCCTTTTAAAAAAGCTAAATTATGACCCCTTTAACATTACACTTCAGCCCCTTCTGTTAAAAACTCTAGCCTACATTATTATCGTTGGCAAAGCTAAAAAAGTTTGTGTGAAAATTTAACACCAACTGAAAAGACAGCTGTTCGACTGATTTCCCCATGGTTCCTCTTCTGATAGCATGTACATGTGTGTAGAGCCTTGGGCTAATACCAGCAGGATCAGACCTCCTCTGTCTATTAATAATTAAACTTTAATGGTCAATATAGCCTAAAAGGCTAAGAGCTGTGCAGGATACACCAGGGGCTTCAGAGCACAGAGCAGGGAAAAGGATGAAAGAGGGGAGAAGAGGACAATGACAGGGCTAAACTCAAGATTAATGGAACAAAGACAAGTGGAACAGAAACAGAAATGCACATTTTCCACACGGTTGTAACCTATTTTAAAGTTCAGAGGAACTCAAAAACACCTGCGAGCGCTAAAGTTTTGTGTTAACTTTTGCTTGTGAGCCCGAAGCAAAAAAAAAAAAAAAAATAGACAAAATTGAGATTGAAAATATTACTGTCTGTAACACCCCCCTGCAAGTTACAGTGCCAAAACATCTTCAGTTTATGCAGAATAACGATCAAGTCAGAGCTTTGGCACAATTGTTCACAGATAGCGACTACTTTTAAAATGTCACTGCGCTGTTGGAACAATAATGGGAGACTGATATGGCAATGATCTGAGAATGCACATGGCCCTGTAGCATCTATTACAGGTTCATCTCACAGGAGCAGATACAAGACAAACATGACAACAAAGACCTGTGGATATAAAAATATCCCAAAAAATAAATAAACGTTCAAGGTGCTTGAACAATTCTGTTAAAACACTGGTTGGTTTTGGCACCACATTAAGCAAAACAAAGTCCATCATTTCCGAAAATCAGGTATTAGTTGCTTGGGTCGACTTACAGTCATATAGGCCCTTTGTAGAGGAAGCATCTGCGTCATAGTGTTGAGGAATAGCACATCAACACCTGCTTTAAAATGAGGGCAATTACCAAAAGCAGCAGGTGGCTTTGTGGCTGAACACGTAAAAAACATCAGTCACCAACAAAAAAAAAAAAGAGCCTGGGGATTAAATTTTTTTGCAAATAAGAAAAAAAGTCCACCAGTGGGGACATAATTTACTCCACTCAACCTGCTTTGCCCTCAACACACAAATGCCTAAAATAACATATACATTTTGAACATATAAACAGTGTGTGGGCATTTTCTTTGCATTCCTGCAAAAAAAAAAAAAAAAATGGCATGACTGTTAAATAACTGTTTCAACTGTCTGGGGTTTGGATTCACAGCTTTCCTTTGTGTGTCAGCAGAAGCTCTTTTTCTGTTTTACTGCAGTTATATAGACAGATAGGGCAAACAGGGCTGTAATTTATGACCTCATCAATCTGCTCCAGCAAAAATAGCCCAAAAGGCACATGCAGTCCTTCCAGCAAAGCTTCATTATCTTCCAAATATCTTTGCTTTCATGCAGCTTTAACAAATCCCCCAGTTAGAGACGAGACAACAGTGAAAGGAAGAAGAGAAGAAGTGAGAGTGAGACTGACTAAAAAAACAGCAGCAGCTTTGTTTGTACCTTCATATGATCCTCGTAGAAAGACAGACGTGTTTCACTGCTCTTATAACAATAACTGAACTGTCACTGGAGTGCAAAGTGCAACTCATAAATAACAAATGCAAAGTTCTGGAGTGAGCAAAATTGTCCTTATTACTTGGCAAAAAGCAATTCCTACTTTTAGAGGAACAGTCCTCTGCCCATAAAGTACTTGACTTTCATGAAAGCAGTTCCCTTTTTACTAATGGTGTGTATCCTGCTTTCAAAGCAAACTCCTCCACTTACAGCAGAACATTAGCCATAGTTAAGTAAATTACATTCAGAAGGAAACTTCCCCGGCCAGACAGTTCGACAGCTCTGTTGGGCTGAACATCCCATTGCACCACTACTCACACACACACACACACACACACAGACACACACTGCAGCAACAGAGTAATCGACAATCTGGCAGTTTTCTTGCTGATGATGGACTTTTCTCCTCTTTCTAATCAAACCACTCTGTTCCTTTATCGCTCAGTTGTTCCTCCTCCTCTGCCTTCTGCTGTCAGTAGTAGACTGACCTCAGTGACACACCCACACACAATCACACACTCCATTAAATACATCATAAAGGAACTAAGGAAACATCTCATACATAGTGAGCTCTTTAACATTAGTCATGAACAACAATACTGTAACTTGTAATTGACATTTTGAAACATATTTATGATCAGATAAACACCAGCAATAAGGTTGAGTTATCAAGTGTTGCTGAGTTCCTGTTTCCCTACAAAGCTCTTCTTTACATCAGTGCACAGATAGTGTAATCTTAGTCACCGAGTTGGTTATTAAGCTCACAGCCTCTTAATGGTGCATAAAATGACATTTTTCACGTGGTCTTGTTGTACTATTACTACTTGCATCTCATGCTGCCATTACAGCTTTAACGACTTCTACACGTATCTGTTATCCGAGGAGAAAGGCAATTTTTGTTACGTTGTAAACGAACCAGGCTGTAAGACAATATTAATAATATTTGGCAAAGTGCTGAGTTCCTTTGTTCAGAGAGCTCCTTCTACCGCACCATTACAGATTTTTTGATTAGGTTTCACAGTGCCTGTTGCAGGCAGCATTCCTCATGTGAATGTCCACACAAACTTGCCTAATGGATGGTTGCCTCGGAGCTACTGCACTGCTCTGCTCCACAGTCTGTCTCTGCATCTGTAAGCCTCGTGGGATATTGCTTCCACTGCAGACAGACGCGGGGAAAGACACACCCATACGACATAATACCCTGCAGTGATGAGGAAGAGAGAGAGGTGCGCTACAAGACGGAGTGAACAAGTGGATGGAAATAGTTTTGGGCGAAGAGAAGTAAATATGGCTGGCGAATAAGAAAAAAAAACTCAGATAAAAATAGAGGGATATTCAGTCACAAATCTGAAATCTGCCAGTTTTCAAATAACCAAAGCCCCAGATTACAGACGTGGCTGTAGCTGCAGGGGTGTATGTGTCTCTGAATTTAGTTGTGCATACTTGAGTGAGGGTATTATGAATGATGAACGCATGTTTGTAATATTTGCAGCATTCATTCACTCACACTATACTGCAGCGCTGTAAATACGTTCTATGAATCTTCCCAGTCAAACTGCTGAATACTGCTGTTTAGCAGCCCCTGGCTTGATAGATGATGTAGTTTTATTGCTTCTCTTGTGAATAACAGCAGTAGTCGTTTAGCACTTTATGTTTTAGCTAACTCAGCTCATCTTAAACTGTGCAAAAACTGCCCTCATGCCAGCTTAAGGCGCAGTATGATAGTAACAAAAATGTTTTTTGTCTGGATTTTGGCATCAAAGAGGTGTTGATGATTAGATTCACCGCAGAATAACCCTAACCCACGATGAAATTGCAAACAAAAGACGTGTATTTGTGTAGGCGCACCTGGTTATCTGCATCTCTGCATGCAACTCCATCATATAAACTGTAAAGTGTTTAGAGCCAAGGTGGCAATTAATCAGAGTGAGAGACTCAATCAACAGAACGTCAATCAGCCCCAAAAAATGTTATGTAATACCATATACGCTGCTCAAACTATGGGATAGACATCATTATATTATCAAATATACACACATACGTACATTTCGTTGTGTTAAAAAACACTTTCTTGATGGAAATGTGTTTGGATCATGCTTTGTGTATGGATATGGGTGGTAAAATACCCTGATGACATCAAAACATTTAACTTGTGGCGTAAAAATAACACAGACCATGAACTGTGAAGAGGTGGAGGACTCTAGGACCAGGCAGGAGGAGCCTTAAAGACTGAACATTTCTATTGGATGGATGTGGATTGGATAGGAAAACTGACACAGACCAGAAAACCACAGCTAGTATATTACGCTGCAACTCCCAAGAGGTCATTTTATATAAAATATCCACAGAATTTAAAGAAAATGTGCTATGCAACATCATCTGGGTTACAACAATGGCGGATTTTGGATATTTATACAGTAACATGTCTGAACTCTCACAGGAGTGGTTTGGTAAAAGCTCATTTACTGACACATTAGCATAAGGAAACAGGTAGGTCCATATGTACAAATGTGTGTGGGACCAGATATTATTTATGTAATGCATATAAAGCTGCTTACACACACACACACACACCCATTTAAAGGTACATATGTCAGTTGTTGCATTTCAGAGGCAAGAGTAGTTTTAAGATCTAATATTTTTATAAGGCGTTAGCGCAAGGGCATTGGTTAGGAATAAGGTACGTTTCCAGGAACAAATGGAACGCAATGTAATATGATGGGAAACGTGTGTGTGTATGTATGTGTGTGTGTGTGTATGTGTGCATGAGACTCAGCTCCATCCTTCACTTTCCATTAGATTCCTCATGCATCCATAATGCAGCCCACATGCATCCACTAACTCCTCTGCTGGGGGAGGAAACACTTTGACTCACGTGCACTCTCTGTGCTGCAGCAGGAGTGTATCAAACACATGTAAAATTTACCAGTCTGTGTATAAAACAGATAAAAAGCGAGGGCATAAAACATTCACCCTTTACATTGTACAAGCAGCATTGCTCACCACTATCTTTTTTTTTTTTTTATCAATAGTAACTTATCTAACATCAATAGGCATTAGCATATTCAACAATCAGTCACATTACATTTAAGAAAACGTTAATAGAAAATTAGTAAGAAGCATTAAGTCTGTTTTTAAGTACATCTACTGTCTCAGTCAGTAATAAAACATGGCATAACACAATACTTCTATGCATCACTGTGGGATTCAGAGTCCTTCCGATTAATGAATCTCATCTTGTTCCATGTGCAGTTCTTTTATTCATGCCAACACTTTTCTCAGCTCTGTGTTTCTGGAACAATAACAGACACTCCCCTTTTCAATTTCACTGCTCATCAGCATTTCATGCGGCCAACCCAGCAGCTGTAAAGTATGAATTGATTTTGCCTGGCTGTGGGGGTGTTGGGCGTGCTTGTGGTCATTTATAGTATAAACAGAGGAGGAGGAGGAGACAGTAGGATGTAGAGCATAAAAAAAGGAAAGGAAGAAAGCGAAAAGAAGAGGCTCTTCAGATCAATTTGTTCCGTATTAAATGTGGTATCTCCCTCTGCAGGCGTCTTACTTTCAGGAGGTTGCACAAATTGTTGTTAAAATAACGTAACTGATATTGGGTTAGTGTATTCACCATTTTAGCATGAAAAAAGATGAAAAGAGAGAGAACGTGTGTGTGTGTGTGTGTGTGTGTGTGTGTGTGTGTGTGTGTGTGTGTGTGTAGTGGCTTTATCTGTTTTCTGGGTTTGTTACAAGTTTGTCTCAGCTCTGCACCACGAGGGAATTAATTAACTTAATCAGAGTCTCTTTCATGCTCCTCCAAAACCCATGTGTGGCATCAAGGTGCGTTTTCAAGCGACTGTGTATTTCTGGCATCTTTTGCATTGTTTGTTTTCTGAAATGGATTCAGCACAACAACACATTTACCCAATGCCAGCGGTAGCAAATATTAGCAACACAGAGCAGTCCTGAAAATTAAATGTAAAATGACAGTTTACAAATGGGTTTTTCTATGAAACTGGTGCCTAAAAATAGGACAGAGGGACTAAAAAAATCAAACCGGATGGAAACTAATGTTATGAAGCAAGTTTGGAAGCACTTTGTGTCTATTTTACAAATAAATACTAACCGAGATAGAAGAGAAACTATTTTTCAGGTAAAACACATTTTTTTTATATTTCATACAAAAATCTGTATGTAACACGGCCGAAAGGATACGAAAATTACAAGCTACTATTTTTTTTAATATCTTGTTATTCATTCACAGGTACATTTTGGGAATTGAACTAACTATGCAAGGCAAAGTGGTCAATTTATATGCATTTAAATGGGCAGGTTCTGCGTGTAACCCGAGTGGACACGGTGGGTTACACACAAAACCTGGAATGAGACTGCCGCTTCATGAAAAACCTGTATGTCTGGATTAGAAAAACCACTAGGATTGTTAAATTTAACAGTGTCTTTATTTATAGTGTTATATAAGGCCATTTCAAGACGTTATCCTTTCCTGTTCCAATTTTGGTCCTATTTTTGGCCCCAATATTTGATTAAAAATTCATTAATTTTAGGATGGCTCAAAGCAGGAGTATCATTAATGTTATTTTGCATTCATCTGAAGTTATCATTAGGTACATCCTGGAGGGAAATATGTCTTTTTTTGAAGGGGGGGGGGTACCCAAATGGTCTATTTTGTAGCAATGCTCATCTGTCTTAAAATTCAGAAAAACCTCAACATTAAATGAGATCTATAGTCATTTAGTAAAAACTTCCACTAAAGCTGCTTCTATACTTTGCACCCTGTCGTATTAAAGTCAAACACCTGCCTGTTTCTGGTTCAGTCTTAATGTGACCCACTCATTTTTTAATAATATACTCTGACGTTCCTCAGACTCACTGCACTTATTTGCCGCCTGTTTTTTGTGATCAGTGCCTTCTCCTCCTGACGGTCAAGGCTAAAGGGGTCAAAGTGCAAGAAGCGCACTTTTTCTTAGTGACAAGTTGAAAGTATTGCACGTGAAAGCATCAGTGATGACATCACAAAGGCTGGGACACGAACACAAAGACCATATCCACTGTTCATGTGTTTTCCTCCTCTGTAAATGAAATAACCCACATAAATTCTTCTTGATCCACCATCATGTTTTTGCCGATGTTTGTTTGTTTGTTTGTCCGTCTGTGTGTGTGTGTGCAACATAAATCAAAAAGTTATGGATGTATTTTTATGAAATTTCAGGATTTGTTGCCAATGGCACAAAGAAGAAATTATTAACTTTTAGGGGTGATCCGGAAGAAATCCTGGATTCTGGATCACTTTGAAATTTTCGTTAACATTGGGGTCAATGG
>JAPSES010053900.1:0-11668 GCA_029822895.1 Maxillicosta whitleyi | reverse complement strand
TATATATTCCACACACATTCACGGTGACATTGTTTTGTAGTGCTGTCCATGTCTAAGATTGGCCTTATTTATAGTACTTAATATATGGTAATTTAATATTCATCAAATATCATATTCAGGTTATTAGAGAATCACTGGTATCACTCCTCCCTCTCTCCCTCTCTCCCTCTCTCACTCTCTCCCATCTCAGGACCATCTCCATAAACCACTAATATACAGTATATCTTTAACTTGTCTTTCTAAAATGGGGGTTTCCACACAAGATGAAAGTAGCAAAAGTAATTCCTATTTACAAAGTAGGAGATCAACACCCCTTTTCTAATTATAGACCAGTATTAGTACTTTCTCAGGTTGCTATAATATTGTAAAAGCTGTTCATAAAAAGATTAGACAGTTGTATTGAGAAACATGTGTCATGTCCAAATACTCGGAGGTGAACCCAAATGCAGAGTCTGAGCCAATGGAATAAGCTTTAAGCAAAAAAAAAGACAGTTTATTAACAGACACAAAACAATGGAACTTCAGTCTGGAGCTTCTGTAGTCCACAGGGTGATCCTGAGTCGGGGGTGAAGGACAGGCCAGGGGTCGAAAACCAGGGAGACAGGAAATCCACCAACAAGCGATAAACAAGCTTGTGACAAGCGGGGGTCCAAAACCAGTTAATCAGTCCAATCAGACAGAGGTACCGATAGGGAACAGACAGATTCGAGGGTTCAAAACCAAAAGGGCAGTCCAGATAGGCAGAGGGATAGACAGGGAACAGACAGGCAAGACTCAGGAAGTCCAGGGACAAAACAGGTCAAAAACAAAGACAAATGCTAGATTTTAATACATATGTAATTACTAATTTACAATGAGACACAGAAAACACAGGGTTCATATACAGAATAGGAGGGGGAGACAATGAGACACGGGTGCAGCACATTAGGGTGAGGACAGGTAATTATAGAAGCGGGAAAGAAAGGGAACAGGAAGCCAAGACACCAGACATGAAATAAGCGGAAGCCTAACAAAATAATACAAGAAACGACAGGACAAAATATAAAACACTAACATCTGGTTGCAGATGTACATGAGTTGCTGACAGCCAGTATGGATTTAGGAATAACACATCGACAGCCTTGGCACTGAGTGACTTGGTAGAACAAATAACTAAATGTCATAATATTAACCCATAAACACTTAAACATCCACCAGTGACCAAAATAATTTACTGATTTAAAATGTTTAATACCTGTTGATCCACTAATTCTATAATACATGTAAATAATTGGTGTAAAATGCAGTTCATCTTTTCATAGTCATCAGATACGACTCATTTGGACCTTTAGAGTCTCTGTAGTTACCATGGAAACACCGTCATCTTCTACAGCATTGATTCACCAGTAAAACCCATGGAGTTTGATCAATGACAGTGGATGGAAACACTGGGTTTATGTTAATGTTATGTTTATGTTATGTTCTCTCTGTTGACTGGTCAGTCTCCTCAAAATCTGGGTCAAAATCAGTGTTGTCTTCCACTTCAGAGACATCCTCCTACTCATTGTGCTCAGAGTGAAGGAGCGAGAATTGAAGATAATATGTTAATTAGTCTGAAAGGTGTGGTTCATGTGGGGGATAAGCACAAAAGTGTGGAAAAGACCAACAGCTGCATACCCACAAAAGAGTGAGTGAGTAAGTGAGTGAGTGAGTGAGTGAGTGAGTGAGTGAGTGAGTGAGGGAGGGAGGGAGTTTTGTGTCTGATGGATGACTATAGCCTGGAAACCTATTAATTTCCTATGGCAGTAACTTTTGACCGGGAACATAATAGATGTAACAAAGTTGATTAAAACACTCAAAATTTCATGAATGAGGGAATCATCACTTTTATATGATAAGGTGCATAGTGTGAAGGATATCATGAGGCCTTAATGCAATCGGATGTAAAACACAATATTTTTGAGCATTTTAAGATGTAAATTGGTCATATTTGACCCGAACACGACAGGAGGGTTAAGTGCAAATGGATTTATGGAGACCTCAGACAGAGGTGGGATAATATTTCCCAACAAAATTAATTATTTAATTAAATTAGATTTTATTTTATTTCTCAAATCATAGTAAAACTGGATCATCTCTGGGCAGTTTGGACACATCCCTGCAGTTGTGGTCATGGCTAGTTTTGAAATAAAATCCTGTGTCTTCTTTCTTCAGCAGCATGACAGGAATGAGTAAAAGTGTGGTTGAGAGCGAGATGAGACCAGGATCTTCACAACCAAGATCGATGCCACTAACATTAGGTGTGAGAACCACATACTTTATGAATCCAAACTGTGTGTTATGAGTGATGCATTTTCTAGCAAATCCAAGCAGGGTAGCTACAAGTAGAATTTTGTAAAATTAAAACATCTAAAATAAACACATTTAGATGTATATGGTTTTCACTGGTCAGGAACAAATGAAAAAGTGTAATCTGAAGTAATGAACTGATAACCAAAAACTAATGTGTTCACATTGACTGATATCTATTCAGTTTATATCGAGTCATATGACCTATGACCTTTGATTTGTACTTGAAAAAATAGTTGACTGAAGAAGTATATGTTCTGATGAGCATGACTGATCATTGAAAAAGAAGAATTAAACAAAGACTGAAAACTATTGTGCAAATACAAATATTTGCATTGTAATAATTTAGAAACTTTAAAATAATCATCACATTTTATTTTAACTGATTAAAGTAAACACCTACAAATTGTGTTAACACAACTAAAAACCGACTAATTGGAACGTCTGAGATTTTCTGTCGCACATTGAGAGACCATTGTGATGCGGTCCTCCAAAGATGGCGGCGCTGTGGTAAAGTTTCTCTCACAAGATCACTTTCGCTTCTATGGGTAGAAGTTGTTGAATTTGGCTTACTACGTTAGTAGTCATTCACTTGTTAAATGCAATTATTGCTAGTAATAAGATGTATTTGTTTTTAATGCGTTCGCATAAAAGAAATAATTCCATTCTCAACATTAGACGGAGTTTTAGCCCATCCACATGACTATTATATCTATGTCCCTCTAACCGGAAGTAATCACAGCGCGGGAACGTCACTTCACACTAATGCGGAAGTGGACGTCATCGTAAAAACTGTCAGTTGGAAGTGGTTGGGAGGTCTGTAAATGCGCTGAAATTAGATTAGTTTTAATGAATAGAGCAGCTTATGGCTGCATAGCGGGGATGAATGAAGCGTTTGTCGTTACTAGTTATTCTTTTTCGACGGTTTTGTAACTACATTTGTGCTTCCTGAACCTCATATCACTTAATTCATTGCATGCCTCAGAGCCAAACTCGCAGTAAAAGGAGAAATCCATCTGGGGCTGCGTGTTAAAAAAACGCCGAGATGACGCGTTAATACAACTGTCCGTGTAGCTTAAACAGTGATTTAGTTACTTCTCTTTTTCAGTGTGGTTTGAGTCGTCAGGCCGCCACAAATACATTTTATCAGCTGTTTTCAGGCAGGATCAAGCCAAAAAAAAAAAAAAATGTCGTGGATACGGGAAGGTGAATTAAACTTCCTTCAGAAGCTAACAGCCAGTGTCCTAAAGGTAAGTCTATATCTGCATCTATTTATATATGTGTAGCTAGTACGAAATGTATTTCTGTGTGTACAGACGTAGCAGTGCTGCACTAAGACATTATTATAGCTATTCACTCCTTAATGATGGGGTTTCAAATAAAGAACCTGAGTCAATGTAAAAAAAAAAAAATCCATGTATCATAATCTGTCTAACTTGCTTATTTTGTCTATAGAGCCCCATGGTCTTTAACGATAAACTTGCCCGTTTGTAATTTACAGATAAATCTCAAACTCTTCATCACAGAGTGGATTTTATGACATGAGTTGATGTATCCAAACTTTATTTCCAAAGTCAAGAATTATACTTTGTTCAATCAGCCCATTTAGTTTGTTATTTCAAAAGCTCTTGCATATAAAACTAAGAAGCTACCGGGAAACATTAGTGCTTGAGAAAGTTTCTTGAATGACATGAAAAGATTATTTCAGGAATATGTTTATTTTTCAGCTAAGTCCTTGTTTCTTGAGACTAGTGATGGAAATCAAGAACTTGATCCAAACTGTGTGTTCTGTTCGATCAGAATCATATGCCTCTAAGCGCTTTGGTTTGGTTTGCTGCCTGCATATTTTTCAGATGGTTGTTCAGTGCAAAACAATGCCATCAAACTATTTTGTATGCACTTTTGGGAACTTGCAACAAGACAGATTCATGGCAGAGAGGAGAAAACAGTTCAAAGCGTGGTATAATTTCCAAAAGAAAGATAGCACTGGCAATAGATGTAATTTCTGTAAAACTGACCATAATGGAATACATTGGGCTAGTAATTATTCAATAATGTTAGTAGTGTCAATAACATTTTATCAGTTCGCATCACTACTTTTGCATTGGTTTTCTCAGGAAGGACCTATACCAAAGCATGTGGCCTTCATTATGGATGGAAACCGTCGCTTTGCACAGAAGAACAACTTAGATCGTGAGGAAGGACACATGCAGGGCTTTAACAAGCTTGCTGAGGTGAGGCTGTGTTTAGTCTTCTAAAACCCATGTGACCAGAGTAATTACTCTTACTTTCTTACAATATGAACTCCTTTCCTCTCCTTAGACACTACGCTGGTGCAAACATCTGAACATACAAGAGGTAACAGTGTACGCCTTCAGCATTGAGAACTTCAAACGCACTAAAGATGAAGTGGAAGGGTTGATGGAGCTGGCTAGACAGAAATTTGTCAGACTCTTGGAGGAAATGTGAGTATCAGATTGAAAATAATGGCCGTCTATTTGTAATGTGGGAGAAGTCACATTTTATACATCATGTGATTCACAACACGGTCAAAATAAAGTAAGGAGGAGCCAAACATTCTGCTCAGACAGTGCTGTGTCTATGTGCAGTCAACATGTTTCAATCTCTGTTCTGTGATTTTGAGAGAAAATTCAGCAAAATCTTACATAAAAAGATCCTACACTTAGCTGTTGTATTTTATTGGTCGTTCTAGGCCGGTACAGGGTCTTATTTTTATGAGTTAAATAAACCTTCCAGTATACTTAGGTGACACAAAGTGATATACAGTGTCTGCCAATATCCTCAATCATAAATTTTTTTACAGACGCACCACCTTGAGGGCATAAACATCTGCACAGATAAGAGGTGTTTATCGTTTATTTAGTTTCCTTCTGACACATACACATACATCCTTAACTGACACATAATCAGTTAATCGTTCCTGTGGTGTTTCCCAATGACCATAAGTCATCTTAAAACACATCACACACCACCTTGTGACACCTCTGACAAAAACGGAAGTTTACTGCCGAAACATGTTAGGTATGATTAACCGATTATGTGTCTAATACAGAAGGAAACTTAATAAACTATGAGAACATAGACAGTATGAATGATGTTGGATTTAGAGGAGTTTATGTCATTGTGGTGTGACGCTTCACCCTCTAACCAAAATATAAGTTTGTTTAAGAACCATCACTGCAGTCCAATAGAAATATTTTAGCGTGCCTGATGCTATACTAGTGTTTATTATAGAGTTGGGGCTTGAAATGGGTATATGTAACCTCTTATGGAAAAATTTTCATCTATAAAAATAAATTTGGGAGGAGATTGCGCACACATCAATCAGCAAAAACCTGGAAAACTTAGGGAATTTTATGTTTTCAATCAAATGGATATTTTGCAATTTAGTGTATTGCAAATTATAGTATAGTTTGCAATATACTTTTAATTCATCTTCTGACCTGCTTTGTCCTTGAGAGAGTTTTGGCGGTGCTGGAGCCAATCCCAGCTGTCTATGGGTGAAGGCAGGGTACATCCTGGACATGTCACCAGTTCATCACAGGGCTGAGCTTATACGATACATTATACTATATGGGTGCATTTAAGAAACTGGTCTCTAAAAACAGGACAAAGCGACTAAAAATTCAAACAAGATGCAAAAGAATGTCATCAAGCGAGTGTGGAAGTACTTTGGGTCTATTTTAAAAATAAATATTTACTGACATAAAAGAGAAACTACTTTTCAGATAGAACGCATTTCCATTTTATTTTTTTTTTACAAAAATCCACATGTAACACTGTAAAAAGTAGACGAAAATTATGTACTACTATTTTTTCAAATATCTTTTTATTCTTTCACTGGTACATTTTGGGAATTTAACTAATTGTGCAAAGCAGAGTGTTTCATAAAAGCTATTGCAAAATCCCTTGTGATTTGTGTGTATTTAAATAGACAGGTTCTGCATGTAACGCCGATGGACACGATGGGTTATGAATGAAACCTGTGACAAGACTGCTGATTCATGAAAAATCCATGTCTGGATGAGAAAACCCACTAGGATTGTCAAATTTAACACAGTGTCTTTATTTATAGTGGTATATAAGACCATTTGCAGCCATGTTTTCAACATCAAATGCACTGACACCTAAGTAGCTTTTCATGTCCAAATTTTAGTCCTATTTTTGGTTCCAATATTTTATTAAAAATTCACACGTTTTAGGCTGGCTTGGAGCAAAGTCTGAGGTCATCATTGGGTACATCCTGGGGGGAAATATGACATTTCTCTTTTATTATTGGGTCTAAAAAAGCTGTCAAAGTGCCAGATACTAAAATGTACCCATATACAATACAATACAACACAATACAATGTCTATAGTATATGGCAGTTTATTTTTCTCTATGTTTGGGTTTCTCATTCCATATGTAAATGGTGTATATGGCTGCAAAACTGATGAAAACATATTCCAGACTAAAAGTCTAGTCTGTGCGGATGTAAAAAAAAAAATTGATCAATTAGAAAATGATGGAATCACTCCCCAAAATGTGCATGTTTATTGTATCTTTATGTCAGAAACCTGCATCTGAAACATCAAATATGGGTCACAGAGGTGTAGAAGTCAGTGTATGACCTGCAGAAGGGGTTACAGTCAGCACAGACATATTTTGGATCCAAATACGTGTCTTGTTCTAGTGAAACCCAACGAAAATAAATACTATATTCCAAGCCAAATAATCTCTTAAAGTAATTTAAGTTTATAACATAACTTGCTCCTTCACAACTTTATGACGGATTAAAGCTTCTGCAACTGCTGCATCCAGTGTTATCCACAGTGTCAAGTCTCACCAGGACAATGTGTTTAGCTGTTGTATCTGTTTCTCCGTAGCGTGTATGGAGATGTTTTGTAAATCAAAGGTAACATGGACAGAATTCATATGTAAGGGGAAATACTCATTTGGCAAAGTATCTGTATTGGTCTGCAGAGGGTCTTATTCCTATAAAATCATATTTAGAGAAAGACATTGAAAAGGTTTCAAAATCAGAATAGATCTGTGGACTTGACCTCAGATTATGGAGGGTTCAGGGTGCTGGGTTAGATTTGTGTTCATAAATAATGCACGTTTGGATAATTTATAATGGACCATGTTTCACTTTTTACAAATAGCCTGTTCATAGTATTTGAAGCAAATATGAAAACAATCGACAATTAGAGCTTATTATATTTCCATACACTGATTGAGTAAATTATACGTCTGCTTGTGTACTTACAGGTTGTCAGTAATCTTGGAAAGTGCTTTTTTTGTCCTACAAAAATCCTGGTCAAGTTTTGAGATTTTGTCTGTGGAAAAATTAGCATTCTGACCCACATGAGTTATGAGAACTTGGAGATGGAAATGGTCAGTTAGTGAACTGAAGTTGTTTAAAGGAGTAATATTTTGCTTTTTAAAGTAGAATTATGCATTTTCTAATATTTCCCTGTGGTCTACATGAGCTGTAAATGTTCTGCTTGGGTCTGAATTCTTCATTAATTCAACTCCACAGGTCCATCTTCAACACTGTTTCTGGATAATGACACCAGAAAGGTTATTTTGAGCGCTGGCCCTTTAAATTCACATGACCCCACCCCCTCCAGGTTGTTGACTGTGCTGTTATGTCCTGTTCTGCCACTTTTGTTTGTTAATACAACCAACAACTGAACATTGAACTCTAACTTTGGACATATTTTCAGTTTTTACTCCAACCACTGCTGCTGATAAACAATTATGTCGAACTCTGAGAAATGTTCATCAGAAGTCTGGACCTTATAAAATGTACAAATGTTGTGATTTAACTAGTTATAAAATGCAACTATTTAAGGAAGAATTAAAACAGGTTGTAGAAATCCACTTGATTTTTGCTAAAATGAATATAAAGATAGTTTTGCAGCAGCTGGAGGATTCAAATTCAAGCTGTATGAACTATTAGAATCCAAATACACAAATAAATGAACCACAGACTAATAAAAGCGGGTTTAGATAAATATGAACCCTTTTTTAAGTTAAACTTGATCACAACCCTTGGAAACACTGGTTTTACTTGTGTTTGTTTATACCTATTTCATTAAACATCTTCACCAACTCCAATCTGAAATCAAAGTCTACTCCATATTTCATCAGTGTGTTCTCCCCTTAACATTCTTTACTTCAAGCTCACTAAAGACAGACCCAGACTGTGCACTACTGACACCCGTAGACAGCTGTGCACTACTGCAGCTGTGGAGACGCTCAGATGAGACCAGGGCGAGGCAGCTCATAGGACACAGGAAAGTCTGGCTTGCTTTCCCTCACATTAATCATCAATAAAAAGTCTTCAAACCAGTTAGGCCAAGAAAGGAGTGTCGTCAGAGTAGTGATTATATTACAGAATATACTGTAATATGTTTGCAATAATGTCTTCTAATTCTGTGCACATATTACCAAGTAGTACAATTACATTTCTTTACTTTAGCACCAAGTCTGGCTCTTAACTGATGGTGAGAACTCTAACATTTGCAGTATGAATCAAGATCATGATGTCATTTTAGAGGAATTCTCACACAAAACTTGAAATTCCTTTACGCTGTCAAATGAAATACCATACATACCTCGAACCCCAGAACAACATGGCAGCCGTACATAGACGCTTTTCTGTGTTTGTAGGGCACACACTGAGATGCAGCTTTCTGACATAAATAGAACAGCGTTCTCGTTCTACTTGTTCTCCCCTGTGCATTTCTTGTTTTTCAGAAACCTCTCTTGTCTCTTTTCTCTAGGGACAAGCTTGAGAGCCATGGAGTGTGCATTCGGGTGCTGGGTGATTTGAACATGCTGCCACTTGACCTTCAGCAGCTTATTGCTGAATCTGTTGTCCGAACCAGGAATCACAATAAGTAAATGTTTTAGCCATTTGTGCTTTTATCAGTAGTATGTATACGTACCGACCTGTCAAGTATTTAACCCTCAAACACCTGTACACTTGCCCCCTGACCAAAAGCATATAGATCTAAAATGTTCAATAACTCTAGAACCACTAATGCTATTAATACACTGAAATAATTAGTGTAAAATGCAGTTTCTCAGGTTTTCATTGACATCAGGTATGACCCATTTGGACATTCAACAATTCTGTGGTGAACTTGAAAACACCATCATCTTCTACAACAGCGATTCACCTGTAAAACCCATGTAGTCTGATCAACGGCAGTGATTATAGACACTTGTTTTTACAATCAGTTCATTGTATTGTTTGCTGAAAAGTCAGTTTTTCTCAACGTGGTATCATGAATTGTTTAAATATGCACGCCACTTTTAATCGGCGTGTTAACTGTACGCCTTCTAAGCTTTCTGTATGTTTCTAATATTTCTGCGTGTAGGTTCACGCTGCGTCATATACAATACAATTAGTGGTTACGGATATGTAAATTGACGCCACCAAATGAAAATGCATACCTATAGCACACCAAATGGCATAAGAAGTGGCGTGACATACAACATGATTTCATGACGTCATTGTGTTTTTTTCTTCAGTTTACTTGGATGTAAAAACTTTGAATTTAGTCTGAGCTTTTATCAGCATCTACATGGTCAGTAAATTAAATATAGGTTTTCACTGTAAAATGAACTGAAACTTTCTCCTTAAGAAAGGTAAGCGTAGAGAAAAATTCATTTTAGAAGCCGTGACAAATATAGTTGTAGGTCTTTAAAAGTTAAATATGTTATTCAGTACTAACTTAGAGTGTTTTAGGATTAAATCTCATGCCATTGCAGCATGCACACACAGCTTTTATACAATTTTTAGAAACAATATTAACAGCTAACTTCATGTCATAGTAAATAAGTTGATTTTCTTGTTCCATTGTAAAACTGCTATGAGTGGAAAAAATGTCCTGGTTCTACAGTGTAAAACTAATGAGGTGAAACAGACAGCTTGATGTAAACCACATGAAATTATTTTCAATTAAAAAATGTTGAGGGCTGACAAAATTAAACCTTTTTGTCTTGCTTATGTACTTCCTTTTCTGTTACAGCAGAGAAATAGTGTATGAAAAAAATAGTTTAGGCGGCACTACATGAGCCAAATGTTTTCTTTTTTTTTTAACATTTGACTTCTGCAATGCCTTAATCAAGTGTGACAAAACATAATTTATATTAACTTGAAATCCATCTTTCAGGTTAACAACCACAGAACTGTAATATGAATAAAAATGGTAAAGTTCCTGGATTATTAAGTACATTCATACAAACAAAAACACTTGTATGACATTTGGAGGCATTTTTATCTAAGGTTGACCATAGATATAGGTCATATATTATATTTAAAGACACATATCACAAAGCTGTATACTGTTTATTTAGCAGCCAAGGACTCATTTGTGTCTGTGGTGATGTCTCCTTGTTTTTGCAGATGTTTCCTGAATGTGTGTTTTGCCTACACATCCAGGCATGAAATTGCAAACGCAATCAGAGAAATGGCTTGGGGAGTGGAGAAAGGCTTAATCAGACCAAGGTAAACATAAAAAGGGTTCTGAATAACAGGTTGATCTTGTCAGCATCTTACAAACAGCCATGTTATGACATGCGTAGCTTAACGGAGGGAAACCTGGGGAGTTCATGCTCTAACAAGCTGTTTGTGTCTCTGGTGCTCAGTGATGTTTCCGAAGCGTTACTTAGCGAGTGTCTGTACACCAATAATTCCCCCAATCCTGACCTGCTCATCCGAACCTCTGGAGAGGTGCGTCTCAGTGACTTCCTCCTTTGGCAGGTGAGAAATAAAAAAAGATACATGTCATCATACTTTCATTTGGGATTGGAAAATTTTGAGTGGAACGGGGTTGTGTTAGAGCAGGGGTGTCAAACTCATTTAGTTCAGGGGCCACATTCGACTACATTTGATCTGCAGAGGGCCAAAACAGTAAAAGAATGACAATAATATATAAATAATGTCAACTTTTCTTTATATTTTACAGTGAAAAAAGTAAAATGACATGATGAAAATGTTTAAATCTACAAATGATCCTTTCAAACACTGGGATATCAACACTATTATCACTATTATGCTTTAGTTTAGTAGGTTTTAACTCAACAGATACACAAAATATTTAGTAACAGGTGGAATATTATTAAAATTGCACATACTCTTAAGACATTTCAGATAATTCAGATTTTTTGCAAAATTATACTTTGTTTTAGTCTAAATATATGAAAACACTTACATTTACAAAAAAATGGATTTGTCAGTATTTACAGGTTATTATGACATTGAATTGGTCTCAATGTGGAACCTGAACTAAAATTATTGTTAATAAATTTTTGCATTTCACA
>JAPSES010053870.1:0-11669 GCA_029822895.1 Maxillicosta whitleyi | reverse complement strand
GTGTGTGTGTGTGTGTGTGTGTGTGTGTGTGTGTGTGTGTGTGTGTGTGTGTGTGTGTGTGTGTGTGTTTGTGTGCGCCTTCTGCAGCTCCTCTCCTACTCTTTTAATTTACCCACACACCATCTGGTTGAGTAATTTTTATCACAAAGAGGAGAAGGTGTCATCACCAACTGATTCAACTGTGAACGTGTGCATGTGTTTTGTGTGTTTTAGCCCATACCGCACTGCCTCCAAATACTCATTTTCATGAACACGTTAGGCACATTTATTTCCCCTACAATGCCAGTAAGTATGTTGCAGTACGGGGCTTTGATGTGATTCGTTTTAATGATTTTACCCTCGTGGAAGATGGTTACTGTTGAAGACAATGAACTCCAGGAAAAGCACGAAGAAGACACGTTCATGATTTACAACAGAAATGTACTTAATATGCATGAAAGCTTGGTGAGACTAAACCATCAAGTATAGAAATGCTCTTATTGGTCTGTAATGCTGCATTATTTGTTGGTTTAAGTCTCACATGCAGTATTTTATTTAACAGTCTTCAACTTTAACTACAGGACATGTTCACTATGGTGTTCTTTATTTTACACTATGTTTATATCACAATAGATGTTACATTTTCCATGACCGTACTTTGCATTAATGTCTTCTCCATCACATCCCAAAGATTCTCATAGGGGTTCAGGTGTAAATGACGTCAGAACCACACTTTCACAATCTGATCCTGATGAATCCTGCTGTTATTGTCTCTGAATACGTCTGTGTCATGAGAAGAAAAAAAAAAAAACAACTGATGTTCAAACGTCGTTTATTCAGGTTCAACTCACCTCATTTTATAATCATATAACAATGCACACACAAAGTAAATAAACGACTACTAAAACATCATGACAGAGCTCATTAACCCTTTAACGACCCTAGTTTTGTGACAGTTCCCAAATAAATTTTTCTGTAGATTTAACCTTTCTTATGCGATTTATCTCCATTTATCATAATATTATTGTCTCTATTTTGCTTTTTTTTTTAACATAAAAATCAGGTATTTTCCAGTATCTAATTTATTGATCATGCACTGTTATTAATACGGTGTTAATATTATTAATCATCATGCTGAGATTAGGTTTGAGGATTATTATTCCAAAAACAGAGAAAACTTAAAAAAAAAAGTGACTTTTTAATTAAAGTATATCATTAAATGAACATAAACTGAGTGTCTCCATCCACTATTATTTATCAAAGTCCATTGGTTTTACTGGTGAATCATTGATGTAGAACACAGGTGTCAAACATGCGGCCCGGGGGCCAAATCTGGCCCGCCAAAGGGCCCAGTCCGGCCCTTTGGCGTTCAGGTTCCACATTCAGAACAAATCAATCCCTGGTGGGTCAGATCAGTAAAATACTATTGTAATAATAACCTAGAAATACTCACAGCTCCAAATTTTTCACAGATTTACACTAAAACAAAGTATAATTTCACAAAAACTGTAAAAAATCTGAACAAATATACTTTTTTCCCAACTCTTTGGAGCTAATATTATTTATATATTATTATGTTATTATTTCACTGGTCCGGCCCACTTCAGACCAAATGTAGTTGAATGTGGCCTCTGAACTAAAATGAGTTTGACACCTCTGTTGTAGAAGATGACAGTGTTTCCACGGTAACTATGGACCCTCTGAACGTCCAAATGGGTCATATCTGATGACCATAAAAAGATGAAAATGCAAGGCAGGTTTATTTCTATAGCATATTTCATGTATAAGGCAGTTTAAAGTGCTGTATGTAGAACATTAAGAGCATTACAATAGGGATAGGCATGAGATAAAAAGGATTAAAGATGAAAAATGCAAATAAAAAAGATAAATAGATGAAACAGATACAACAGATTAAAAACTAAACTAGATCTAAACTTCTGGATAAAAACTTGAACAGGTGGGTCTTTAACCTAGATTTATATAAACCAAGACAAACTATATTTACACCAATTATTTGCGTGTGTTAATAGTGGATCAGTGGTTATTTAACGTTTTATATCAGTAAGTGTTTTTGGTCACTGGTGGGTGTTTGGGTCTTTATGGGTTAAATTAATAGATGTCATCCTATAAACTCTGTCCTGCTGTGTTACATAAACTGATGTTTCAACACAACAGGGGTGTCAAACATACAGCCCAAAGGACGGATTTATGAAGTGCAAAAAATGACAGTGAAGAGTATATATTAAATAATATATTCATCAGTTTGTGCCTTTGTAGATCCACTGTGATCTGTACGTTTTAATGTACATGTGTAAGTAATAAACTGAGGCAGAATATGGTTAAAATGTACTTATTTTTCTTAAGAAATTCATGGTTGTGAAGGGATAGTTTACATTTTCACAATATAATTGAACAGTTTTTCAGTAAAACTAAGGGGGGAATGTGGAGTTGTCATTATTTATAGGTTCTTATGATTTTATTTTACTCATGTGTGAATGTGTCTGTATTATTTTTGTGTCCACCAGGTATTAACAGAGGAAGGATTCGGTCCGATCACCACTGAAATTGCAAAAGCAAAGCCGTTTTACTACGCTGAGGATTACCACCAGCAGTACCTGAGTAAAGTCCCGGATGGATACTGTGGTCTGCAGGGAACCGGGGTGTCCTGTCCAATGGGGGTCAAACAAAAGGCCTAGGTGGGTTATCACAGCTACTCCGATTAAGAGATGGAGGAATGAAGTGATTAATGCGAACAGCTTTTAGGTTATAAAACTGCAGGATTGTCATCTTTTAGAAAAAAATTATGACTTGAACTCGTAATTGGTAGATTCTAAATCTGAAGATTGATGCTTTTTCTCACAAATAAGACAACATTTCCAATATATTCTGTTATTGTTTATTGAAGACACATGTTTTAAGCATACCTGTTTTAAAATAAGCCTTAAGGTTTCAACGTTTCTGAGATAGAGTACTGAAGATGCCAATGTCAAATGAATGCATATCTTCAAATCAATGCAAATAGCACTTAACATTTTTGCAATATTTTCATTAATTAAATTGTATAAAACTGTCTTTCATTTTACTTATAAATATGTTTCGCAGCACTATACCACAGAGCTCCTTCAGGCTCATTGCATTTTGTACTGACCCTGATGACTTCTGCTGATTTTTATTGCTGTTTTACTTGCATAGAAATGAGCTAAACTTTGCAGGGTTTTTTTTTTTTTCTCCACTTACAGTTCTAATATGAAGATGCTCATTAGAAATATGCACAACTATGTTCTTGAGTTGGTTTATGCTTTAGTCCAATGCAGTTCCCTTGGAATGTGACAATAAAATATGAAAACAAACTGTCTGGGTTGTTTGTTCTATGCGTTCAAAAAATAACTAAAAAGCCCATAACAAGGTAAAAGTCAGTTTCAATACAGTTATGAACTTTGACCTCACGCTCAAAGTCAGTTGTGATAAACATTTCACACCATTTCCATCATGTTCCAATCCAAGAAAGGTGATGAAAGAACTACACAAGTGTGACACAGGCTACAAGTGTGAACTGATAATTAAAGTGAAAGCATATATAGTCTGTATCCTTATATAAAATCCAACTGTAGCTTTTAATTAGACTGAAAACCAGCACAAAAAAAAAAAAAAAAAAACAGTCGTGCATGTGACATCAGTGCATCAGTCTATCTTTCTTTTTTTGATATTTTCCAGGAACAGAAAAACTATAAAATATCACTTAGAATACCCAGAAAAAGCTGGATACTGGTGTATAAGTGACATATTGGGTAAAATACATCAAAAGTACATTCAATCTTATGATTTTTGATGGGGATTGATCTTGGGGATTGTTTAGATTATAACACCCTCAAAACTTTTCTATCCAGCTAATATTCATTTTCAATCCCATTTGTCAGAGTAATTACCATATTGGACAGACAGTTTGGTTTGGAGCATTAATGTCGTAAGCACATGTTAGTTTATTTTAGTTTAATTATACCAATACTTCACCATCTGTCCAGACTGGATGAGGTGTTTGGGTTTAGTCTGCGATTACCTGCAGGGTTTGTGTAAAGTGTTGATTTACACAGATGGTTGGGAGTTCGGTAAATTCGCAAAAAAAAAAAAAGTCTTTTACTCATTATAAAACATTGTGAGGCAAATTAGGCAGCAACGTTATAAGTAACCTGGGTTCCAATGCTTCCTGGAAAACCTGGAAAATGATTGATCAATTTTCCAGTCATGGAAAGCACGTGGAAAATTAGAAAAAAGGTCCTGGTTACGGTTACGTTATCCTGGAAAGGTATGTATCCTCCGCCTGCCTTATGACATGTGACTAAACTGAGATGAAACAAAGGAAATAGTTTTTCAGGGATTTATTGAAAATGCACAAATATGTTTAGAGGAAGTGCAGGACAGAAAGTAAAAGAGAATAGGAAGTTGAGTTAAACATTGTAACTCCAGTTTGTCAGGCTAATCTGTGGGTGTGTTTACATTACTTTTGTCATAATTGTTTTTCATAGATAAATTATAGCCTTAGACTGCACATCAAATGTCTGAGTAATAAACATAGAAACAATCTGGGGAAATTCAAGATACAACTGTAGAAAAGAACACTTCCAAACAATGAGGGGGACAGAGGAATGGGTTAGTGTATGATGGGATAATATGTCTCTGTAGCGGCTGAAAATGTGCTGGAAAATAATTTCATTAACCTGTGTTTTTGTTTGTTTGTTTGTTTGTTTGTTTGTTTGTTTGTTTGTTTGTTTGTTTGGACTCCCTAGTCTGGAAATAATGTTGATGATGATGGTGATGGTGATGAGGATGGTGATGGTGGTGATGATGATGATGATGGTCATGATAATTATGATGATAATGGTGGTGATGATGATGATGATGATGGTGGTGATGATGATGATGGTGATGATAATTATGATGATAATGGTGGTGATGATGATGATGATGATAATGATGGTGGTGATGATGATGATGATGGTGATGATGATGATAATTATGATGATGATGGTGGTGATGATGATGATGATGGTGATGATGATGGTGGTGATGATGATGATGATGGTGATGATGATGATAATTATGATGATGATGGTGGTGATGATGATGATGGTGGTGATGATGGTGATGATGATGATGATGATGATGATGATGATGATGAAACTGAGGCACTCGTCTGTACAAGAAAATGTGGATCAGCGTTCACCTCATCTGGATATTATCAATATTATAATAATATGGGTAAAAATGCCAGTTTCTTGTCTTTTAAGTCCAATCATAGAGCCTCTCTCACAGCCTCAGTGTCTGAAAACTATAGGAAAAGTTACAGCATGGCTGTAACACTTTGTTATTATTTTATCATTATTTAATTTCATAAGATCAGCAAATGGTCTTTCAGACAGATTACCCAACCCTCATATATATATATATATATATATATATATATATATAATACTTAAGGGTACAACATGTCATATTTAAGTATCAGTATCCAACAGTGTCATCATCATATTACCATAGATATTGAACACAGAGACAGTCATTAGGTTATAAAATATGTTAATATGAAGCAATAAACTGAGACAAACATTATTGAACCTTTAAACACTCGACTTAACTTTATGAGAACATGAGGCAGGACAAAAGTGCGTCCTTTGCATGTTTGTTCCTTCATTAAAGAACAGCACACATTTCCACCTTGAGCAAGATCTTCTAGGTGTTAAAACGAACAAATTAAATCAAAGGAATGATCAGTCACTGTCACCTCCAAAGTCTAAAACGTCAATCTAATGAGCAGCCTTCTTCATGCACCATTCATTACACCATGTTTTTTTTTTTCACTTGTAGAATCAGTTTTGTATAGTTTTATCACACGTGCACAGAAATGTCCACTTTTTTCAATGTGAAGGAGAGCTCGTAATTTTGAGGATTCAACTGTTTTTATTAAATATTTATGCTTTAAATCAAGTATCATGACGTATCAAACAATAATAACAGAAGTGATACTTACAAAAAAAAGGTTTTTCACATTCAATAAAAAGCAAAAACTTGATAAAATTATTTAATATAATGTATTTCCTTGAGTGGAATTTCAAAATATATTGTTATTTTAATGTCACAGGTTTTGAAAATGTAGAGATTTTAGAAGTTTGCTTAACATTGGGTATATAAAGTAAGTAAGTTTAATTTATATAGCACATTTTAGTCACACTAAAAGGCTAGAATTAAAAGTAAATGAAATAGGAAATAAATAAATAAATAAATAAAACATATATAATATAAATATAAAATATATTTTTTTTAAAATAGCATATTTGACTATATATATTAGGATTTTTTCTCCATTCAGTGGGTGCAGTATGATGGATGTATACGTGATTTCAATTTACAACAAAAAAAAGTCTTCATGTGTTTGTTTTTGCTCTTTTGTCGTGCGATGTGTTGTGTTTCTGGGCAGGATTTTTGGATGACCTCTTTCCTCTGATCTTTGCCTGAAGTGATGTTTCAGTCTGTGATTCATCTGTCATGGCCGTTAATCTGCATGCATGTGTGTGTTTGTACCATATATGTGTGTTTTGATGGTACAACATACAAACACACACATACACACACCAGCAGGGGGATAATGCAACTGCTGCCAGACCCTTCAAAGCTTGGCATCGCCATCATCGAGTGAAAAAAAGCAGAAGAAGGAAGAGATCAGGCTCTTTCAAAATGGCAGAGCGCCACCTTGGATCTCTGCTGCGTTGGACGACTTCCACCATGCAGACTGTGGGATCACGGCCTGACCGGGCCTTAAGAAGCCAAATCTGAACACTATTTTTGGATTAGACCGGGTGATGGCTAAGGTTTTGTGCAAACACTCATCTGCCTATTTCCCTGTAAACTAAAAGTGTTTTTGTACTAAAGGTTAACGCAGGGGTGTTCAGACTCGTTCCAGTTCAGGGGCCACATACAGCCCATAATGAGCTCAAGTGGGCCGGACCGGTGAAATAATAACAGGGATAAAAGTAAAATTACACTATGAGAATGTTTACATCTACAAACCGTCCTTTTAAACACGTGAATAACATGAACTACCTGACATTTCTGAAGAAAAATAAATGTAATTTTAACAATATTTTGACTCAGATTGTCATTTACACTTATGCATTACTACATATAGAACACAGTGGATCTACAAATGCATAAAACATTGACTAAAAACATAGTGTTATTAAAATTGCATTTAAGAAATTTCATGTTTTCAATAGTTGTTCAGCTTATTCACATTTTTGTGAAATAATAACTTGTAAATGTAAACAATTTCATACAATTTACTTTTTTAAATTCAAAAACAAAGACTAAAAATTTAGACATTTCATTATAAGTTATCATAATAATAATTTTAATTTACATTTGAGATCAGATTGGTCTGTATGTGGCCTCTGACGTAAAATGATTTTTGACATCTTGGGTATATATTTTTTTGCGTTTCACAAATCCACCCCACAGACCAGATTGGACCCTTTGGCGTCCAGTTTTGACATGCAGGCTGTATGTTTGACACCCTTGGGTGTTAGTGTTATTCTGGGTATAACACCATTAAATCCTCTCTTTAAAGGACGAGAACCCCATTCTTTTACAACAAAACACAAGTTGTGATTGTAAATTTTAAAAAACCAGTGGAATCAAAAAATATGATCTAACATTTGATGGATTTTTAGAGCTGCAGGAACACTTTAATTTAAGTTTAAACTGAGAAAATGTACAATTCTAAGAAAACAAACAACATAACTGTGACTTTAATAGCCCTGTTTATGTTCATTTGTGTTATGTTGACACCAGTCCATAAACACCTGGGAATTGAGGAGAGCAGCTGCTGGAGTTTTTGGGAGTAGAATATTGTACCATTCTAGTTTGATACATTCTAGTGACTAGAACCTCAACAGTCCTGAGAGTTCTTTGTTATATTTCCATTTTCATGCTCTGTGAAAGGCCTGAACTGCAGGTAGGTCAGTTCAGGACCCTTGTACTATGAATGAATGAATCCATCCATCCATCCATCCATCTACCCACATTTTTAACTCTACATGTAACCTCTTATTTAATGTAAAAAAAAAAAAAAAAAAAAAATGGCAAAAGCAGAAAACACATTTAACACCAAATCCTGATGGTCTGACAATTATCCTTCAGTAACTGGACTTTAATTAAAAATGGGATCAGCACATGTTGGTGTTGTTCTCACACAAAGTAAGGGTATTAATTATTTATAAAGGTGAATTTATTTAATTGCAACTTGCAAAATATGCAAACCAGTAAGAATGTGCTTCAGTTTTGTTTTCAATTTTGGTTGATTAAAATAAAAAGAAGAAGAAATATGTATAGAAATACAGAAAGTGTTGGCACTCTATTTAGGTGTTGTATTTTGTATTGTTTGTTTTTTAATTTTTGTGAAAGGATAATTTGTAAATGTAAAAATTGTATGTATTTTTTCAAATACTAAAATAAAGGCTGCATAAATGCAAGACTTATTATCATACTAATGCATTAACGTTGAAATATTCACAAACATAATTGAGTTCAACCTTGTTTCTGACTCTTTCTGTTCAGAATGCGGGACGGTGCTGCCACCGTGTGGTGTATTAAAACTATGACAACATGGTCAAGTCCCCTGATGAAGTCCAAAAGGTCTTTTCCTGAACCAGCTCATCTTAAACCAATTCAGACGTTATAAGAATTCTCTAACACATTTTGCTAAAATTATAGATAGAATTATAGATCTGTAAAAACCAACACCATTTTTTTGTGATGGTAAGTCATGCCAAAACATCAACTGATGATTCCATCTTAACCCATGCAGACTCAGTGGTACGTTTGTGGTAGTTCCAAAATGATTTTTCTCTATATATTTAACATTTCTTAAGTGATTCCGGGCCAATGATTTTGAAATCACCTTCTGTATTTAGTATTTTTCCTGTGAAAATCTGGTATTTTCCAATATTGACTGCAGGGTCGCCAGTTTGATTACCTGGACTGGTGGAGAGTTTTTGGCTGATGTACTCTTGAGCAAGGCACTTAACTTCCCCATTTGCACCCTGAGCATCTGTCATGGTGAGCCCACTGCTCCTAGCACAGTGTGTGTGATGCATGATGATCTAATGTTGGGTTAAAGGCTGAAGACAAATTTCATTGTGTGGTGCATGTTTATATGGGTGAACCCCTACTGACAAAATATGGATTCTGTTCTGTTCTATTCTATTCTATTCTACCAAAAAACCATACCAAAAAACTGAACAAACTGAAGGAAAGGTGACTTTTTCAGTCAAATATATCATTACCTGAACATAAACCAAGTGTGTCCATCCACTGTCATTGATCCAACTCCATGTGTTTTACTGGTGAATTAATGTTGTAGAAGATGATGTGTTTCCATGTTCACTATGGAGCCTATGAATGTCCAAATGGGTCATATCTGATGACTATGAAAAGACGATAAACTGTATTTTACTCCAATTATTTACATGGATTGATAGAATTAGTGGATTAACAGGTATTATACATTTTAGATCAGTAGATGGTTTTGATTGCGGGTTAAATGTAAAGAGGAAAGGTGTATTTTTTTTAAGTTTGGTTTTTACATGGAAGTTTGTAAAGATTATATCATTATATATTTGTGTTTGGAATTTTGGGAAAGGGAATAAGAAATGTGTAACGTACATCATGTTGTTCATTGTCGATAATACCATAAATCAGGGATGTCAAACATGCAGACCGGGGGCCAAAACTGGACCTCCAAAGGGTCCAATCTGGCCTGCGAGATGAATTAGTTAAATACAAAAATTACACTGAAGATATTAACAATCAAAGATATTAAAATAGGTTTAGGTCAATAAGGGTCAGACCAATAAAACACTATCATAATAAACTATAAATAATGAAAACCACATTTTTTTCTGGGTTTTTTTTTTTTTAGTGTAAAAAAAAAAGTTAAATTCCACAAAAATGTTTACATTTACAGATTTGCCTTTTACAAAAAAAAATGTGAACCTGAACAAATATGAACAACCAGAAATGTCTCAAGAGAATTAAGTGTAATTGTACCAATATTCCACATGGTATTAAATATTTAGTGTATTTGTAGATCCACTGTGATATGTATATTTTAATTAACATGTGAAAATGAGGAACTGTGGACAAATAATGGGATAAATTGCACTTTTTTTTTTTTTCTTAATAAATGCCTTTTTGTTCATGGTTGTTCATGTTTTTCTCATGTTTTTAAAGGATAGTTTGTAAATGTAATCACTTTAATATTACAATTTTACTTTTTATGCTAAAACATAGAAATTACACATATAACTGTGGAACTGACATCATTTATATATTATTATGTTATTTTAATGACACACTTGGGCTGTATGTGGCCCCTGAACCCCTGTCATAAATGGATCAACTCTTCCGCCGGTCCGGCAGGGGGCGCTAACCTACAGAGTGGTAGAAGAAACACTTCCGCCTCACAGGTTTGTTGTGTTTGTCCCGGTAGCTACCGTTAGCCGTCAGTTACAAGTCAACATGTCCGCAGCGGAGGACGACACGGAGCTGAGAGACCTGCTGATCCAGAACCTGGAGAACAATGGGGTCCTGAACAAGCTGAAGGTCTGACCCGCTTCCATCCTTATCTTTCAGTGGTTAACCGGTAACAACCCGGTAACCAACAGGCTAACAGCTAACAGGGGACTGAACTCCGGCTTCAGTCCGTAAAGTTAGAGTCTCATCATAATCATGTTCATCATCATTGTGATCACGAAAATCTGATTACTTTAACCCCGACGCACTCGAGTTAAACCAAACCTGTTAAACATATGTTAATAAAGAATAGAAAGACCTTTGAGGACTGACCTAACTGTAACCCCAGCTAACACAACTGATGCTGCGTTCAGGGGAAGTCAGTACAAAACACAAGAACGTCATAATTTAACATCACACAGCACTTCTTTGACTACAATAATGATAGAAAATTAAAAACTCCACAGACGTGTTATATAAATGAGAATGACACATTAGGAAACTCTAATCTAGGCTTTCAAGAGTAAAATAAAACAAAACAAAACTTTTCCCCCAAACTTTAGGACAAGCATTGTGATATAATGTGTATTGTCACAATAAACAAAGTGTTATGACATTAAAATAACAAAAAAAGATATGTTGTTTGTTAATATAACATCATCAGTAATGAACGTGTGTCACAGTAGTAATTTAACAATATCAGAAATTGTACAGTCAATGTTTTAATCTTTCTCTCAGACTTTCACTTAAATAAAATATATAACAACATATGAGATCAATGTATTAATGTTGAACAACAGAATTACACATTACTAGTGTCATTAATGTTGCATCATATATATTGTCATAACATCAGACAAATATGATGCCTATCTTTATTCAATTTAGTGTTTCTTCCATATTTTAATTTAATATATATATATTTCCATAATTACAACATAATATGTGTAATATTTAATTGAACAAAAGAAGATTCAATGTACTTTGTAATTCTGCAGGTGAGACCAAAACACTATGTGGTTTGTAACATCATCTCATATTTTAATTAGCAGAAACAACAAGATAAGAACCAAAGGTGACAAAAGAAAGTAACAGTAAACAAAAGACTGAGATATTATAAGTGTATG
>JAPSES010053849.1:0-11669 GCA_029822895.1 Maxillicosta whitleyi | reverse complement strand
GCTTCAAAACATTTTTGTTGTATTGTCTTATATATCTTCTTTGTTAAAAATGTAATACCAATGTTAAAAATTAATAAAAATATTTTGGAAAAAAAAAAAACGAAAAAAAAAACCTGAATACAAAAAAGAAGAAGAATTTTACGTGACTGAAGTTGTAATATAAGAATAATGTTGCCTTTTTTTGAGAATAAAACCATAATATAATAAGAAGTTAAGAATAATCTTGTAATTAAAAAAGAAGTGGTAAAAATATAATAATTTAGGAGAATAAATTCATAACCACTCTTTGCACAACAGAGACCTTGAAACATTTATAGTTCTACTTTTATTCAGGGTTCATCCGGTCCAACAGAAATTAAAGTTGCCACAATTTCTAAGTTCTGACTTTTTATGGCACTGTTGCTAATTTATTTTCAAAATATTATGACTTTATTCTCACAATAGTATGACATTCTTTTGTTAAATTGAGTTTTTTGAAAGCTATGACTTTATTCTCAAAATATTACAACTATATTCTCGTAGTGACAAGTGTTTTTATTTTTCCTATGTGGCCCTAATATGCCGTCATAGGTTGTGGTGATGGGTTTATGTTATCTGTGTGTAGTGATAATTCTAATGTTAGGCGTCTTTCAGTGAACACATAACTGACCTCAATCTCTCTCAGCAGTTCTGACTGGCCGCAGGTCTCCAGGTCCTCCAGGGCCTGACACCAGAAACTGTCATCTGGATCCAGAAGAATCCCATCCGGCTGTTGACCTATAAATCTGTATCACACAAATGAAATTAATAGGGATATATTATGGAAAACAAGGTTTTCAGGTTTAGATTATAAATGGGGCCTTGAGGCTCTTAAAACAGTGTTAACGTATAAAAATGCTCAACATATCCTGAAACAAGCTGTAGTTTTGGGGTAAAAGGGTTCACTTATATGTTTTTCTAAAAGCCCTTTATTATTATTATTATTATTATTATTATTATTATTATTATTATTATTATTATTATTATTATTATTTCATAACATCCTGTTTCATTTCTACTGTGTTATTGTACAGAGGCTACATTTTGGGTCACTGTCCAAATGTATTGAACTGACTGTAAAACACAAAATATGCATTTTCAATAACATATGCGACTGGATTCGCATGTGAAAAACTGAACAGTGAGTGGACCTGCTTTGTTAGGAACCATGAAGTAATGGGATCATGTGGATGTAGGCAGGTGTGTGGATCAGTAGGACAAGCCAAACGTCAGACGTTTGCAAAAGCAGTTACTGATCACAGATATGGATTGGTGTGACTTTATTATCTGAGCTCATGATACCATGTTTGCAGCTGATACAGACACAGATCTGTGTTCAGCTCTTTGAAACAGTGATGTAATCTAAAAAAATAAAATAAAATAAAAAATAAAAATTTAAAAAATACTTATAGACAAGTCATATGGAAAGGGCAATGCTGAGAATAAATTCATACTGTTTTTATTATTCTGACTAAAATAATTTGATTTATACTGCATATGAGTAAAAAAAGGATGATTGGACTGAACATCTCACGCTCCTTCATCCTTCAAATACGTTCCTAAACACAGACTTTCAGTTTTGCAGTGTACTGTGTCTTCCTGACGTCTGGATTTTAGCTGCACTAGTAAAGTAGAAATGACAAAAATGCCTCTGCTATTTAACTAGTGAACATTTTGGCCTTCACTAGTAAACTAGTGTTACGTTTTGCCTTACTAGTGCAACACAACAGCAGTGGACATCAAGTATATGGAATAAATGCTCATTCAGCTTGAAATTAGATCAGCACTTATGTTGGTTTAATGTTCTAAAATACACATTGTGTACACTTTACATTTTGTTTTACTTGTATTTTGTATATTTACTTCTTGCATTTTTTTAAATTTTTTTTTGCCATGTACAGGTAAGGAACTAAATATGGTAACTTCATTGATCTGGATTTTCTACATAGCAAAAAAAAAAAATTAAACGTCACAAAAGTAATGAAGTCTTGTTACGTCCTCCAATAACACACTAAACTTCTATGAGTGAACTAAGGGAAAGAGAGTGTTTTACCTACAGTAAAACTAGGGTCCAAACTACACATTTTGTTGTGCATCTCAGTGGATGTAGCTGCTTTTAGATCGTTAACATGAAAGCATCCTAAACAAATGTGGTGTGAACACAGCAGTGTCAGTGCAGGACATGGATATTTGTTCTGCTTCAGTCCAACATGAGTAATCTTTTAACACTCAATGTCCCTGACTGACAAGATTAATTCAGTCTCACAGTGCAGATGATTTCTTTTCTCACCATCCTCCATTTCTCTCTGCCTCTCCACCCCCAACAGTATTACATAACTGCAGCGAGTGTTGCTTTAACGTCCTGACTCATCACTATTCACAGATACTCAAGAGACTTCGGTCTCACTGACTTCACCATCATCACATAGTATTACAATGAATATTGACATCAAACCACAAACATTAAATGCCAATGTACCGAGACCCTGCTACAGTTTTTGTTAGGGTAAACAGATCTACTCTATGTGCAATGAGCCCTGACTGGATATGTCAATTTAACTCATAAAGACCTAAACATCCACTGTCAACCAAAACCATCTACTGATCTAAACTGTTTAATACCTGTTGATCCAGTAATCCTATCGAAACATGCAAATAAGTTATGTAAAATGCAGTTTGTCGTCTTTTCATGGTCATCAGATATGACCCATTTGTGTGTTCAAAGGCTCCATAGTGAACATGGAAACACCATTATCTTCTACAACATTAAGTCACCGGTAGAACCCATGGAGTTTGATGAATGGTAATGGATGGACAAACTTGTTTTTCATTCAGTTTATTGATATAGTGGCTGAAAAAGTCACTTCTTCTTCAGTTTTCTCTGTTTTTGATTTAATGACCTTTGAATTTACCGCGAACTTTAATAAAATATTACATGACAAGTGAATTAAATTCAAGAAAATGTATGATTTTCACTGAAAACAAGGCAAAATACAGGTGATAATATTAAAATAAATGGTGATAAATCACTTAAGAATGGTTAGATCTACAGAAAAATTTGTTTGAGAACTGGCACAAACGTAAAACTGGGTCTTTATGGGTTAATTGTCACAATGTGTTGTCCAGAACAACAGACAGAAATTAGCTTCTCTGCTAAATCTGGTACATGCATCTTGTTCTTTTCAACTAATGCCAACACACACAACACACAACACATAAATACATACAAAAATACAAATTATTTGATCAGAAAATGACTCAGAAAACTCCCCATGTGCTGCCCCCGTACCCCCGGTTGGGAAACACTGACATAAATAACATAAATGCAACCCGGCCATTCAGTTGAATTGCAAAATATCAGATACGTATTGGATATAAGAATCAGATGTGAAAAAAATTGGATGCATGCTGTTCAAACAGTCTTTAACAGATCATGTTACAAGTCAAATAAAAAAAATAAAAAATCTAATTTGGGTCATATTTTCCTTCAGTGAACATATCCTAACATGAATATACTAAAACTATAATCAAAATTATATTATTGGGATAAAATCAAGTAGTCACCCCTAAATCCAGGATTGCATTTACACTAAAAGTTTAATGTAGCTTAACTGTTCAAAATATATGTTCAGATGAAGACATTCATTTTTGCTGGTTATTACCATAGTCAAGGAAAGAAGGAACCACCATATGCCACCAATGCTTCCCATTAATTTTTGACTTGTCATCATGAGGCCAGTGATTTTCATTACTATGTTGACTCTTTGGAGCCATAAGTAATCATACTGTAGCTGGACAAGAGGGTGGAGCTGGGGGTGTGTGGGAGGTGAAGGGTCGATTAATGGTAAATGCCAACAATTTAAATGGATGGAAAAGTGAATGCGTGCCCGTTATTACTGATTATCCTTACGGAGGACACACAGTAATCTTTCTAATCTTTCAAGTAAGAACCTATGTAATTTAATAAAAACAGCTGCTGATTGGCTGTCAGGGAAAAATGTAAATAAACAGAAGCTCTGAAGGTCTATAACTGAAGAGTAAGAGTAACAAGTGTTTTAATACAAGTGTGTGACTTTTTGTTATTTTTAATGTGTGTTTTTTTTCCTATCAGTTTTAATATATCCTGTATCTAATACTATAAAAGGAAAGTGGGCTCTGTTTGTTTGTGTGTGTGTGTGTGTGTGTGTGTGTCAGGCATCATATAATATTTGGAAAGAGCTGACTGCTACAGTTTGACATACTTCTGTATTTTTTGGACGGAGAGATTAGCAAAAAGAGCAAGTTGATAGGACCAATATATTAGATGATATGAGTCATTTTTGGAATACCATAGCCTTACAATCACGTTGCTATGGCCATGACAGTTGAAAGGAAGTACAGTAACATGCTGCATGATGGGAAATGAAGTTAAAAACATGAAGGATGCATTTACTAACTTTAGTCCCTAGATATTAATATTAATATATTAATTGTCATTTACATTTTAAACAACGATTTACCAAATATTTTTTCAGTCAGTATTTATAAAATATAGATTAACATCTTTTCCCAAAAGTCAGTTCTCCCCAGCATAAAAACTATCACATCTACAATCCATGGTTCCCCACAGCCAGCTAGTTCTTACATGACCAGTTTTAGTATATCTTGCATTTGTATCTATGTATATAAATAAATTAAACCTTGACATTGTAAAAGCCTCAATAATGTGAATAAGCAGCAGAAAACAATTAGAAAACATGTTTTAGTGACATGTAAACTGGTCGTACCCTGGTGGTTTGTCCCAGTCGTCCTCGCTGAAGCCTCCGTCACTGAAGGGGTAGTTCTTCCTGCGACCAGGAGGAGGCGTGCCACTGCGCTGCTGTTTGGCGCTACGCCACTCATGAGGGTGGAGGGCGATCCCCGCCGCCTGGTGGCTGTACGTACCTGTAGGATGAGAGGAAGTACATAGGACTCAGAGCAGCAGCAGCTCTGTGTGGAGCCTTTGTACATACAGTCGGTAACAGAGCATGGCCTTACACTTACATCACAAAGAGGATTTTTCTCAGCAATAAATACAAATTAGGATTATCATGTTCCACAGAAGTTTAAAGACTAAGTTTGTTTTTGTTTGTTGCACTGCAGACCATGGTGACCTTTAGGTTGGCTAATCCTAAACTTACCCTGGCTGCCGTAGCCGGCGTCCAGCCCTGAGCCATCCCATGACTCCATGGCGGAGTCCACGCTGGGTATGGTGGTTGAATACAGCTCCGACAGCTTGTTGGTCTGCTGGCTGTCGGTCAGATCGTCTTCTTCGGTGTCGCTGATCTCATTCTCTGTTGTGTCTTCAGCCTCCACTGCCTTCCTGTCCTCTACATCTTGAAGACAGAACAAGGTTTGTTTATGACGCATCAATACTCACTTTTACATTGACCCTTAAACTGTGCGAATATAACTTTTGTATAAAAATTTACTTAATGGAAAAAAATGACGATTTTGCCTAAACTCCTGTTTTTAGATGAAAAGTGTTTTGGTTGCAAAAGGTGGTTTTTCAGTCGTAGCAAAAACTGGTAGAATGGCAATGGAAAGATCTTTTTACGCAACTAGAGTAACGTTAAAAAAAACAAAAACAAAAACAAAAACAGATGTTGATGGATGTCACAACAAGCGAAGAGTTTTAAAACAAACATGGCATGGTATGTGTGGATACACAAGGACACCAAATCATTTTTTAATTTAATATGTGATAGAGGGGTAAAAAGTATTCTAGATTCAAAACAACAGAGAAATACCAGCATTTTCCAGGACCTAGGGTGCGATGATATGTAAAGTGTTACCAATATATCTGTAAATCAATATATTTATGTTTATTGCCATGTTTATGGAATTACTTCTGACATCTCATGATAATAAATAAACAAATCATCACATTTGTGATTTAATGGGAAAACTAATATTACACTCTTTTGTTTTTTCAAAATTTAGTAAATATTGGTACACTTTTGCGCATATGTCCAATGGAAAAGCAACTAATGATTTCTTTCACTTTCTACCAGAAAAAGCATAGTGCTCCACCCTCAAGGTCTTTCTGGGAGTCCTGTTAGAATATATTTTTAAGACAAGGTGGAAGAAGTGATCTGAACTGATATTGTTATTTTCTATTTTTAGAAAGGACTCAAAAATAAAGCCAGTGGGTTCAGAACCTGATGTAAACCAACGCATTATACTCTGTCTTTTCAGTTTCAATGTCTGAAATACACTTTATGGACAAAAGTATGCGGACATGTTGAATTCAGGTGTTTATTTTCTAACAGGAGTCTGGGATCCAAAACAATAATAACAAATGTTATAATATAGTTTCATATAACATTTCTTTTCTGAGTCATGTCCACTCAAATAAATTTACCACAGGTCAACTCCAATCAAGTCGTGAAAATATTTGAAGTACGATGAGTGGAAATACGTCAACTGCGCTCAATTTTGAGTGTCACGGCAAATGCTGTAAATACTTGTTACATGTTTCAGTTTTTTTTTTTTTTAATTTTTAAAGAAATTTGCAAAAGTAAAAACAAAAAAAAAATTAAATATTGTGTGTAGAATTTTAAGGTAAAACAAATTTTATTTATACAAAACAAAATCAGGTTATCTCATGACACTTGTCATTTAGAGCCAAGACCAGACACTTAATAATCCAATTCACAGACAGCGACAGAATCCTTTGAAAATCCCAGAATCCTAGAAATGAGTTCAGTCCATTTTGGAATAAGGCTGTGAAAAGAAAATGTAAAAAGAAACAAGAGTAGTGGTGTGAATACTTTCTGGATGTTCTGTATCTACAGTTTGTTTCTCCATTGACTGAATGCCTAGACTCTTCTTTCCTTGCTGCATGATTTTCAGAGCCCCCAGACCTGCTTTAGAATACTTAAATCTAATCTGTTGTTCTACAGTGTTTAACACATGTATTATCCCACGTTTTTCACTGCTGACATAATTCAACAGTATTTCTGTTTACCTAAATATCTTTTTATGTTTCTATAATAGTTAATCCACCAATATATGCAAGATGTTTTAATCAAAACCATGTCTTTAATGCTAAAATATAACTATTGTTGCTATCTATAAATGTCCATTAATGTTTTCTAAAAATGCAAACGGAAATGCAGCAGCAAATTATTAATATTTTTTTTTTTTTATAAAGTTACAATTCCAGTTATTATCTTTCATTCCTGTGTAAAAATACATAAAACCATGGCAGCAAGACTGCAAACTATGTACATTTTTGGTTATTATTTGTCAACAAGGACTGTTTTGTTATTCCAACTGGTCATTTTCTTAATGAATAATAATGAAATTGTTCATTTGAAACAAGTTTTTGATAAACTATGAAATTATATATGTTTTCTTGTTTTCCTGACAGGTGGTCTAATCCATTTGTTAAACACTGTATATGTTGTTTAATTGATGCTGATCATGAATGTTATTATTATTATTATTTTAATTTTTTATTTAACCAAGAAAAAAATCCCATCAAGATTAAGAACTTCTTTTCCAAATGAGTCCTGACCAAGAGGCAGCATTAAATACAACACACAGTAGCTGACAGGACACGTTAAACTATGAAAAACAAGGGAAAATCATTGATTTAGTCTGTAGCACTTTGAGGTTGGATTTAAAAGCATTCAGGGACATCAGTTCAGTCAGTTTCCAGTCTGTTAGCAACATATTCCATGTGTACATTCATGTAAATACAGTTGTACACACAAAGCCTTCATTGTATGTTTTTCTTCATATTGCAGTGCAGTGGCCTACTTAAAGTGATAATATCTAATAACTTATCATCATACATAATCAGTGCTGCTGCTGTGTACTGTTAGATAAAGGGCTGATGACACAGTCCATGCTTTGAATTCCTTGAATAGAGCATCACTGTGTTCTGAGCAGACAGGACAGCATGCAGCAGATCATAGAATTATCATAAATAACTTAACTTGGACTAATTGGAGTAAACCATAAAGGGGCGACTGTGTGATACATTTCTACTATTCAACATAGCTCATTATTCAACCACCCAGTCGTTGCCTACAATGGTGCATTTCAGTGACTGTTCTGTCAAATCAACATACATTATTTTTTTCTAACAAAGACGCCAATTTCTGGAAATGTGAAATAATCTGTAAGCAGCAGTGAACCATCAGGGCTAAGACCTTCTCTGATGGAAGCATCATCAGAAACATTGACCTGCATTTACAACCTAAATTCTAATATCTCTTCCATGAAATTGTATTAATCTATTCCCGACAGAATATTCTCTTAATTTCTTAGCGTTTCTCTTGGCTGACCTGTTTCCATTACGTGGATGTGGATCGAAGATATTTCATCCAATCAGATTTCAGTGTGTGTTGCCAGGGTTGGTGTTGGAACACATTCATTTCTGTTGCTGCTGATTTAGCAACTCCAGCGGTAAGTTAGTAACATATCATCATCTTTCAAATTATTAAGCATACTTTGTTTCCTTTGGGATACATTTGTGTTTATGGTATATGGACTGCACTTTACACCTTGGTACACAAAGCACGTTACAAAGCCTCACATTCACCCACTCACACACACACTTATACACCAGTAGGCGGCTACTATGCTAATGTACCGTTCAAGGCACTGCCATGCCAGACCTACTGGGAGATATTTAGGGTTCAGTGTCTTGCTCAGGGACACAGTAGGAGCCAGGATTTGAACCCCCAACCTTTTGGCCATTGGACAACCCACTCTACCAACTGAACCACAATAGCCTTATATACAGTAAAGGTACATCTGTATCATGTATAAATGTATCTCTCAAATATATAGCTCCTCCGCTGTCTCCTCCCTGACCCTGTCACCTCATCAGTGACATTAGTTTCACCTGGCACTTCCTGCTGCTGTCCTCTCCCTCACTATTCCACACCTAATCAGCTTAACCCATTCCACCTGTCTGTCAGCTGTGCCTAATAAACTGGCCAGTATTTATGCGCCACAGTTTCATCCACCCAGGTTCAGATTGACCTCAGATCCTGCCAGACTTTCAAGCATTCATCCTGAACCTTCTTTCCTGTTTCGGACCCCGCCTGGTTCAGACCACCTGTCTTTGCCTCTGCTTTGGTAACCTTAGCTGTTTTCTATCAGTGACCCTGCGTTCTGTCAGTCTGGGTTGTCCTGGTTTAGATTCTGCCTGGTCTCTATGCCTCAGCTTGTCTGTGACCATGATTCTGTTTTTTTGGATTTCCTGAGCCTTATGTCTGTGACTATATGGCATTTCACTGATCAGACACTGTTTCTCGGTGAGCCCCTGATACAGTGCGTACATCATCTGTCCATTTGGCCCAACGGCAATGCCCGCAGCAGACACATCTGAACCCGCAGTTGAAGTCTGGGCAGCGCACCCAAGTTACATTATTTCTGATCTCTACCAGTGTCTAAGACTGTCAGTCTATGTTTGTGCTTTTGTCTGCCATCATATTAAGGACTATTCTTAGTAAAATCTACCTCTAAACTACAAAGAAATGTGCTGCATTTGGACCCTAACCACACCCCTATTACAGTTATGTTTGATTTTCAGCTGTAGCGCGATAGTTAGCTAGCTTGACTTCGCCAGCTGTTGAGATTTAACCATGACCCCGTTCAGACTAGGATTTTCACAATCTGGATTAAATCCCCTAAATCCGGATTTTCAAAATCCGGATAAGATTTATCCTAGTGTGAACGGAAATTATCCGAGTTTTCAGGGGTTTAAATCGGATTTTCAAAAATCACCTTGTAACGTGGTTTTTTAAGGGTTCTTGAGGGGTTCTTTGGCTGAAAAACCTAGTCTGAACGCTAAAAAGGGATCATTAACCCGGATATTTATGTCATACATCCGGGTTCACAGGGTCATCGTCACGGGGTCTTTGGTCATTCCCGCTAGACGAGACCTCGACATGTCTTCTTGTCCAGAGGATTCGACGTATCTGATCATTCCCACGGCTGCACAATATTCTCCACACCTGGAGCAACAAAAACGCGTGTGCATTCACTGGTATCTTGAAAGAAAGATGGCCGCACAGGGAAAGTTTGACCTGTGACCCTTCTTCTTCTTGGGTTTTTAGATCTCTAACCCCCGACCTCGCTTAGTGACATCTAGCGGTTTCTATTCGAACTGCAGTCGTGGCCAATTATCTGGATATTCGCCAGACAGGATTAAGTAAAGTCTAGTCTGAACAGGGCCTGTATGACTTTGGTGTAAGGAGCCCCCCCCCGAGTGTAAAAGCTGACACAGATCTGGGTGAAGGAGGGCGGAGAAACAGGCCTGAAACAAAGATAACAGCAGAAGGATGAAACACTGGTCATGGATGAAGTGACTGAAGATGGAAATCCCCTGATCAAGATCACTGATAGTCAAAATTTATGCATTAAAACGCCTACCAGCAAAAATATATGTTAGCTGAAGAAGCTTTACAATCTGTAGAGAAAAATACATGAAGACCCAAACATCCACCGGTGTCCAAAACCATCTATGATGTAACTGTTTAATACCTGTAGATACACTACATGTAAATAAGTTTGTCATCTTTTCATGGTCATCAGATATGAGCCATTTGGACAGACAGAGGCTCCTTAGTTACCATGGAAACACCGTCATCTTCTACAACATTGATTCATCAGTAAAACCCATGGAGTTGGATCAATGACAGTGGATGGAAACACTGGGTTTATGTTCAATTAATGGTATATTTCCGTGGTTCTCAAACTTTTTACACTGGGGTACCCCCTGAAATGTATATTTTTAGCCAAGTATCCTCAACTCTTGCTTCAGCATTTTTAAAAAAATAATTGGGCAAATTTTGTCAACCTTTGCTAAAGTTGTCTGTTTATTTACAAAGTTTTGAAAATAAAAACAGCATAACTAATTTTAATATATTAAAAAACAACAACAAATCTTTATAAAAAAATTTGGCAAAATATAAACTGAAAAGTCCCCTCTTCCATTGATAAGAAAAAACTTGAATAGTAATTAAATAAACATTTCATTAACAAAAACATTACTTAATTACTCAGACGACATCATCTTGAATAATAATAAAAAAATGTTCTTAAAATGTTACTGAAGCTGAAACAAGATGACTGGCAATAACAATATAAGACATAAATATATTGAAATTAAATAAGGTCAGAAGTGTCAGGTTTATTACTGAAGGGGAGGCAAGGGTTATTGTTTGTTTACACTCTACTAGTAAAATTATTGGTTGACTTCATACCAAATTGGTGTTTTCTTCAGTTTTCTCTGTTTTTGATCTAATAACCCTCCACTTAAATCTGAGCTTTGATGAATATCTTTAAGATCAGTGAATTCAATACAAGAAAATACCAGATTTTTCATATAAACACACACAATACTGAGGATAATATTATAAAAGTTGGTGATAAATCACCTCAGAAAGATTTAATAGAGAAAAAAATTCATTTGGGAACTGCCACAAACATAGCACTGGGTCTTTATGGGTTCATGGGAAAAAATGGGAAGGGATGTCAAGAAGAGTCACATAGGATGGATCCATAAACAACTAGAAAAGCACTCAGAGAGCAGCACAGTTCCCCCACATACTGTGACTGACACCCCCAATATTACTGCCACATTTGTTTTTTATCTATTTTATTAGATT
>JAPSES010053838.1:0-11670 GCA_029822895.1 Maxillicosta whitleyi | reverse complement strand
AAAGTTTGTCATGCTGAGCTGGAGCCGGGAAATAAATGGCCACCTCCTCCCTCCTCCTCGGGATGAATGGATGAATCCACCCTTTTGTTGGCGATGGTTCGTTCCTCGGCAACAGCTCCATGGTTACAGTCCAATAAATAACATCACACTCTGGGTTTGAGGCTGGATGCTGCCGTTTCAGCTCATCACCTCCGAGAAGTTTCACTGAAACTTTGTCTCTAAGTTCCTTTAGTTCTTTTCAGTGAAGACGGAAAGTAACAAGGTCCAGTTTTCACCGACTTTACTGACGGTTTCTGACTCCTTTCATTGTTTTGCCTCATTTACGCTGTTTTTGTCGTGTCTTATGTGCGTTTTTTGTTGTTATTTTCACGTCTTTGCGTTGCATAGTTTGCGTCATTTGTTGTAACTTTCACGTAAAATCAATATTTTTTGGATCTTTTTTTTTTTTTTTTTTGTAGTTTCTGTCATTTATTCTGCGACACATTTTGGTCCTCTGTAGGGGACAAAGGTTTCATGGTTTTACTTTAAAAATACTGTCCACTGCAAAATATATAAATAAACAAATACAAATAATTTCTAAAAATATATCGGAAAAAACTGTTCCATTACACAGTTTCTCATCAAGACGGTTGTTTAATGCAAAAAAAGCTAAAACTTTCACTTTGCTGGTGTCAGGAGGATAATTATGGCATCTTTGACGTCGTTTTTTTGTCCATTTCGAGTCTTTTTTACGTAGGTTTCATCTCGTCTTTTGCGTAGTTTCACAGCTCATCACCTCCGAGAACTTTCACTGAAACTTTGTCTTTAAGTTCGTTTAGTTCTTTTCAGTGAAGACGGAAAGTAGCAAGTTCCAGTTTTCCCCGACTTTACTGACGGTTTCTGACTTGTTTCATTGTTTTGCCTCATTTACGCTGTTTTTGTCGTGTCTTTTGTTTGTTTTTTGTTGTTATTTTCATGTGTTTGCGTTGCATAGTTTCCGTCATTTGTTGTAACTTTCGCGTAAATTCTATTTTGTTTACATCTTTTTTGTAGTTTCTGTCATTTATAGCATCTTCTGCGTAATTTTTTTGGTCTGTTTCAGGTCTTTTATGCGTAGGTTTCATCTCGTCTTTTGCGTAGCTTCAGCTCATCACCTCCGAAAACTTTCTCTAAACCTTAGTTTCTTTAAGTTCTTTTAGTTCTTTTGAGTGAAGACGGAACATAATGAAATACAGTTTTCACAGTTTGAACTTTACTGACATGAATTACACATGAATTATCCAACATCTAAACTGATTTAAAACGATGAAACAGAAAAGATGACACATTGGACAAACAACAACAACAACAACAGAGAAACAATGAAGGAGAAAAACATTGATGGAAAAGATGGATAGAGTCTGAAACTATGTGACAAACACAAAAAAGTTTAAAAAAAAGAGTAAATCAATGCAAAAACCATGAATCTTTTGCGTACTTTTCGTCTTTTATTGCGTCCTTTGCTTACTTTCTGCCTTTTATTGTGTCTTTTACGTACTTTTAATTTTTTTATTGCGTCTTTTGCATAGATTTCCGTCTTTTATTGCGGCTTTTGCATACTTTCTGTCTTTTATTGCGTAGTTTCCATCTTTTATTGCGTCTTTTGTGTACTTTCTGTCTATTATTGCGTACTTTCCATCTTTTATTGCGTCTTTTGCGTACTTTCCATCTTTCATTGCGAATTTTGCATACTTTCCATCTTTTATTGCGTCTTTTGCATACTTTCCGCCTTTTATTGTGTAGTTTCCGTCTTATATTGCGTCTTTTGCATACTTTCTGTCTATTATTGCGTACTTTCCATCTTTTATTGCGTCTTTTGCATACTTTCGTCTTTTATTCCATAATTTCCATCTTTTACTGCGTCTTTTGCATACTTTCTGTCTTTCATTGCGAATTTTGCATACTTTCCATCTTTTATTGCGTCTTTTGCATACTTTCCGCCTTTTATTGTGTAGTTTCCGTCTTATATTGCGTCTTTTGTGTACTTTCTGTCTATTATTGCGTACTTTCCATCTTTTATTGGGTCTTTTGCGTACTTTCCGTCTTTCATTGCGAATTTTGCGTACTTTCCATCTTTTATTGCTTCTTTTTCTGCATCCTTTTTGTCTTTTATTGCATGTTTTGCATACTTTCTGTCTATTATTGCGTACTTTCCATCTTTTATTGCGTCTTTTGCGTACTTTCTGTCTATTATTATGTACTTTCTCTCTTTTATTGCATCTTTTGTGTACTTTCCGTCTTGTATTGTGTCTTTTGTGTACTTTCTGTCTATTATTGCGTGCTTTCCGTCTTTTATTGCGTCTTTTGCGTAGTGTCTGGTCGTCAGAGCCAATCCCAGCCTCCATCTGTGAGGTCACCGCTATCTTTATGCTAAGCTAACATCACCACATCCATGTCATCTTTCTCTCACCACCAACGCCAGACACGTCTTCTTCCTCCATCATCATCATCATTATTAGAATGATTCAGAGGAGGCGGAGTCTGTAAATATAGAGTAGATGCGAAACAGATGTTCATTAATGTGCACTGACACTATCAGATAAACTAATACATAAATAAATTCAGCTCACAGCACCTAGCATTAGCATTAGCATTAGCGCTCATGTTGTACTTTAATACATGTGACTGCTCTAACAGTGGGAAACCATCGGTCAGAACACAGAAAAGTCACAGTTTTGTTTGTTTTGACTTTGTCCAAGTTCGTTTTCACAGGATTTTGCTTTGTTTGATCCTCTTCAGTCTTATAAACATAGTATAAACACTGCATACGTTAGCATATGGGTGTTTTTCCATATGATTATTAGTATTAATTGTGCAGAGACTTCCAATTTAATATTAAACATGATTCATACACAAAGTTATGTAGAGAACACAACAACAAAAGTATAGAAAACTGTAAGTATAAGGACAAAGACAGATAATTGTCTAAATAAGTGCCAAATGGAGAATAATATTTACATTTATTTTTACAAACGTTAATGATTATATGGAAAAGGCTCAAGGTTTGACACAATCACATGGATAGATATGATGCATGCTATAAATCAATTATTAATAACAATTTGATCCATTTTCTGACCCCCAACTGTGTTATTTTATCTATTTTTGTGCATATTGACTTTAAAAGTTAGAGAATAAACACTGAAACCTTATGGTGTTTGTATTAAATAAATGGTTTCAACTGTATCAGAGTTTAACTTTTTTATTTTTTAAAATAATTTTAAACTAAAATTACTAATAAAACTTAAGGTTTTACTGTTATTCAGGTCCATACTACATGTTATGCTGCAACTCTATCTATCCATATTACACATATTTACTAGTATATCAAGTTGTTTTATTTGTTTATTTTGTGTACTTTTAAGTAAAAATACACAAAATACCTCAAATATTAAGATAAAATAAGCTTTATTTGTCACATGCACAATTATACACAGTGCAATACAGAGTGAAATGTGTTTTGTACCTATATCCAATTTCAGCAAAAAATAAATAAAAATAAATATTAAAAAATATATATAAATATATACATATCCGTAAATAAATCAGATAAACAGAAGGAACACTGATATTTAAGCCGATATTGGAATTGTGTGTGTTTAATGACAAAAAATAATTTTTATGTATAAGTATTTGTAAACACTAAAATGAAGTTGTTATGTTTTATGAACAGTATGTTAATCATATTCATTTATTCCATGTTACTGCACAGATGATTGTTTAATTATTTTCTTGATTATTATTTTGCAGAATTATTTTATTACTGAAGTCCCGTTTTGTTTTTTACCGGAATACATCACAGTTCTACCGTAAAAACATTTATTTACCCTCCACTACTGTATTTAACCCCGGTTTTTGTTAAGTATCAGTGTTTTACAGACATGTTTTCTTCTATTTGTCTGATTTTTTAACCGTCACAAACTAAACCTGTTCAAAGTTCGGTCGTTGTTTTTTTTTTTTTTTTTTTTTTCTTAAGTTGATCGTTAAGTTTGATAAAAGTCGTAAAGTGACTGTTTTCTCCACTTTCTGCGGTGGAAACGTCCCAGTTCTTCCCTAAACCTCCCTGGAAACAGTAGCAGTTTCTTCCACCCCCCAAGGCTGACGGTTGGCATCCTCTCTCCACCCAGATCTCGCGATAGCAGCCACTTTCCCCGCTTTGCTGCGCTCGCAAACCTCGCGATACTTGCGGTGACCGTGCTGCAGTCAGCGGAGGCTAAAACACCGAGGACCTGTTGAACTTTAACGACTTTTAATGACACAGAACCGGGCGCAACACGCGTTTTAGCCAAGATGTACGCGAGGAGAGTTGAAGTTTATGAGGAGATCCGGGGTTAAATATGAGGCGAAAACACGTTTTATTGCGCTTTGACATGGATGTGAATTCACCTAAAGAGTCGAATATAAGACAGGAAATGTGGTAAATGCGGTTAAAGCCGGCGAATAAAGACACTCGGATGTGTTTCAAAGTTGTAAATAATTAGTTTCCTGCTCCATCACGGCCGTCGGGGGGTCGTTACCGGGCGGAGAAGAAGAAGAAGAAGTGTGTGCGTAAAGGCAGAGATGCTTGGTGGCCACGTCCCCTTGGAGACTGGAGACACAACACGTGATGAGCTTTACTTATCAGGTTTAGTGGGAGAGACACACGGAGACACGCCGAGACACGGACGCACACGGAGCCGGGACGCAGAGCCCGGAGAGCGGCCACGAATCTGAGCCAGAGCCGCTCCGAACAAACCGCTCCAAACAGCCTTTAGCACGGTTTATGTGGGCTATTTTATCCTCCGGGTGAGGAGAGAGAAGGGAGGAAGAGAAGCAGCAGAAGAAGAAGAAGAAGAAGAGGAGGAGGTGGAGGAGGAGGAGGGAGGGAGGGAGGAGGAGGAGGAGAAGCCGGAGTAAAGTTTGTCCAAGTTTGCACATCCCTTCGGAAACGCCATTTTGATTCCTCTCCTCTCCGGAGCAACTTTCCAGCCTCTCTCTTCCCCTTTTTTTCTTCATCCCTTTATCATCCACCACCGCCACCACCATCATCTTCATCATCATCATCATCGTCGCCCCCACCACTACTACCACCACCATCATCATCCTCGCCACGATGTCTCGGCGCAAGCAGCCCAACCCCAACAAAGTCAAGCGTAAGTCTCCTTTTCTTTCTCCATCGTTTGTTTCTGTTGCTTTGCGCTGCTCGTGCACTCGTTTTGCTCGATGTTTGCGCAGTTTCGGGGACACTTTGGACCCGTTTCGGATGTTTGGGTGAACTTTTAGCAGTGTGGATGTGTCGGGAACACACTTTTTTCTCTCTCCTCTCCGTGTTGCTTCCTAGTTTGATGCGCATCCAAGCGGTGGAATTCACCCCGGCTCTCTTCCTCATTCAGCCTACTTTAGCTAATCATCGCGAAACTGCGTGTTTTTGTCACTTTTGGTGCAACTTTGTGGCCTGTGTGTGCGTTTCGGGCTGTTGTTCGGGGGTTTCGTCCCGTGGGGAGGGCAGTGGGACGGGGTTCAAAGTCTGCTCGCAGCCGGAGTCGAGCATCCATATCTCGGGTGCACTTTGGTCGGAGCCTCGCTGCTAGTGGCCATGTGTAAAGCTACTAGATACTGCCGCGAAGCTCTCGGCAACCGGCGGTGGTGCTTCCGGTGTGGCCCTTCAAAGTAAAACCACCTGTTGCTGCTAAGGTTAATTTCGCCGAGCCAAGGCCCGACGTCAGCGCAAATACACAACATTAGGGGTTTATCTTATATTTCACGCTTGTGTGGACGTGAGCATATAATTTTATTCAACTCAAGTTGGAGTTACTTGCCTTGTTCCGCTCGTATACCCTTGAATGTGTGTTTTATTGTGAAACCGTACTTCCGGTAAATGCTAGCTAACCGCTGTTAGTTCGACGTCGCTGCCGTGACCTTGCCCAGACATATTTAGCACGAAACCGAGCCCTGTTCATTTATAACCCGCCTTAGCACGGCAGCGGCCCGGCCTGTGCCTCCGAGCCAACCGGCCTGGCTGCGGGTCTGCGGCTGTTGGGTGACTTTTAGCGGCGTTTGGTGGAGTTTTGCTCGGTCTCCGGTTACGCAGCATCGACGTGACGCCTGTTGCATCCACCTCCTCCTCCTCCTCCTTCCCCCTCCTCGGTGTCTCTTTTCTCTCTTTCGACATCCTCCGCCGCTTTAACTTCCATTTTAACGTCAACCCGCATCTTATCCGCTCTCCTCGGGCCCGTTTCTGTCGCAGCGCCGCGACTTGCACAACTTTTTTGCAGCTAATTTCGCAGTTTAGCCTCAGTGTGTTTTTTTAAGGATGCTGTGAAATGTAATAATGTGTTTTTACGGTGTCTTATCTGGGCCTGACCCGGGTCAATGATTGATGGTCCGGGTCCAGACCTGTTTTTTCTTCTTAGATAATGGTTGCTAGGGCTTCTTCCTCTCTCTCTCTCTCGCTCTCTCTCTCTGTATTGGCCCTATGTCTCTCGACCCCTCCCTCCTCCCTGCTGTGGAACTTTAACTCGAGTTTTGCGGAGGAAATCCACGGCACTTTGCGAACATTTTAGACCTTAACCGGATTTACACACACGAATAGTGACTTTAGAGCAAATGTGGCCCGTTTCAGCCCGCTTTCATCCCGGTGCAGAGGTTTAAAGTTTGTTTGATGGCATTTTTGCTCAGGTTGTGATGCTGAAATACTTGAATAAGTTAAAGAATGAGCAGAACTACAAAGATGTAAAGTTGTTTTTTTTTTTCAACTTTACTGGCCTCTCTGATTTGCCCTGTTATTCCCATGATGCACCTGGAGAAGCTTAAAGTGTATTTATTGTGGTACAAAGTGCATTTTGACTCCAGATAGTGATGCTGAAATATATATATATATATATATATATATATATATAGTCCACGAAAGAGTTAAAAAGAAAACTTTACTGACTTTTCTGATGTTATACCTTCTTCCCTTCAGGCTCCTTTTTTTAGGTTTAAAGCCTGGTTTTACAGTATGATCTGGAACAAATATTGGCGCCGTCTTTGTTTTGTTGCTGTGTTGATAGTGATGCTGAAATACTCAAATAGTTCCACACATGAGTAAAAACACGGGTTTGTTTCTGCACTGTCCTCTCAGATTTGTTGGTGCTATAAAGACGTTTAAAGTACATTTTTATTTCAGCTCAAATGTCGGTGCTGAAATTCTGTAATAAGCCATCGGTGAGGAAAAACAGTAAAGTGGACGATCAAAGTGTAGCCTATTTATTGTAGTTAAAGACGCCTCGTGTTGCATTCGACTCAAATATTGATGCTGAAATACTCAACGGTTGAGCTCAAAAAACAAAGATGCAAACTTTATTTAGTCTTTTCTGTCTTTTCTAAAGTGTCACACTACTCCTATGATGCGACTGAGAAGAGTTTAGGTGTATTTTATATATTTAAAAACACATTTTATGGCAGGTCTGTTCAAACACTGATGCTGAAACACTCAAATCAATTAAAAAATGCGTAAAATGGAAATTTTACTGTGGCCACATTGTGTTTTGTATCTTATGCTGCTGATATACGAGCGTCTTCATTGGACTTAAAAGTGCTTTTTGTTATATTTTGACTCAAATACTGATGCTGAAATACCCGAATCTGGATTGAAATCATTAAAACAAGGAGCCTGGAGACATCTGATCTGACTCATGAAGGGATTAAACGCATTTATTGTTGTTGAAAATGCATTAAAAGACAGTTTTAAGTTAAATTGAACTAGTTTTGGTAACTTTAGTTTAACTTAACTGTCTTTTTCAGTCTATGTATTCTTGATAAAATCCTAGTTTATAGTATGTTTTTCACACACTTTGGAACTTTCTATGGTTTTGTATTGTTTAAAATGCATTTATTCCAGACTTTGCTTCAGATTTGGCTTCAGGTTGATGCTGAGTAAATGTCCTGTTTCTCCTGAGGGGCTTTTACAGTCAATTTAACATTAAAACAAGTTTAACATGTTTTACCGCATTTTTATCCCGCGAGTTGAGAATTGTAAAGTTTTTTTTTTTTTTTGACTCCCGTGAAAAACCTGACATGTTTTAATTAGATTCATGGCTTTTTTTTCGACAGGATGGGTTTTTATTTCAGTTTAAAGACGCATTTGTGAAGTTTCAGGGCAGAGTTTTTGCTCCTTTCGGGTGTTTGTCGTTTTTTGTGAGCTTGTCTCAGGTGGTTTTTGTTCGTAAAAACAAACTGGGGGTCGATGACGCGCGTCATTGGAAACGTCGAGGCGTAAATGAAGCAGAAATCTTAAATATTTGGAGGAAAAGTTGTTTCATAATAACAATTAAAAAAAAACATATTTGCTCTCGAATGTTTTCATTTTGATCCATCAGGTTGTGTTTGTTATAACATAAAAGATTGAATTTATTTAAAGTAGTGTAATTTATAGTATTTAAATGTGAATCAGGCTGTGATACAACATTTAGACGCTGTATTTTGAGTGAAAATACAGTTTTATTATGAGTTTTGTCTTGTTAAAACACAAAAGATGAGTCTTCATGGGTGAAAACCTAAGATGAAGATGATGTCAGTTTTCTCATTTAATGGCGTTTTGCTGCTACGTTTTGTTTTTTCGTATCCGATATTGATGCTGAAATACACAAACAAGGCCACGATTGAGCTCAAAAAACAAAGATGTAAACTTTATTTTGTCTTTTCTGAAGTGTCGCGTTACTTCTATGATGCGACCGAAGAGAGTTTACGTGTTTTATGAATTTAAAAACACATTTTACGGCAGTTCTGTTCAAACACTGATGCTCAAACACACAAAAAATGAGTAAAAACAATAATGTAGAAACTTTAATGTGACCATATTGTGCTTCATAACATGTTAAGTAAGAATCTTTATTGTAGTTCAAAGTGTTTTTCATTGTATTTTGACTCAAATAGCGATGCTGAAATACTCAGTGTAGTAAAGCATAAAATACTTTTATGGGATTTGAGTAACTTGACTGTGTTTTTTGTCGATCCAATCGGACTCACGAAGGGATGAAATGTGTTTATTGTCGTTGGAAAATCTCCTTAAAGTCAGTTTTGAGATGAGTTTTACTAGTTTTGATCACTTTAGTTTAACTTTACTATCTTTTTCACTCTGCGTTGGTCACAAAACTACAGTTTGTTTCCGTTATTGTGGTTTTTTTTAGTCAAATTGTTGGATTTTACTGTGTTTTCTTGTTCTTGTGGAGGTTTAATGTGTGTTTTTCATGGATGGATGTGAGTTTGAATGGATTAATGGACCCGTTCTGTGGCGTTTTCAGTTGTTTTAAAGGACTTTTTAAGTGCGTTTTGTCTGGTTTTTGTGGTTTTAAGATGCAGCTTTTCGGAGTTGAATCCTCTGTGAGATGATAGACGTTGTGTTCCCGCTGGTCCTTTCCTCCTCCTCTTCTTCCTCCTCCTCCTCCTCCTCCCTCTGGAAGGAGGAGGAGGAGAGATCCGGATGAGCAGTTAACATTCCATTACGAAATTCAACACTGAGGCCGAGCTGGGCCGGCGGCGACAGCGCTCATCTCTCTGAGACTGACTCCAACTCTGCTGCGACGGCGAAGGAGTGAATCAGAGCGCCTGAGGGCCGTCTGGACCGAGGACCCGAGCCGCTGGGGGAGCAGAGGATGCTGGGAGTGGGTCGGCGATAACACAACGGCCTTTAAAACAGCAGAATAAACGCAGCGTCTGTGTAGATTTTCCATACGGCGAAGGGAAGGCTCGATGCGTTCACTGCACCTGGGAAACTCTGAAATCCCAGGGAAGTGTCTGTGCTTCTTCTTCTGTGTTTGTTAAACACGCAGTCGTCAGATGAAAAACACACACTGACTAGTTTTGGTCATATTTTCCAGACCTGGTAGCTCCTCTTCGTCTTCTTTATCGTCTTGTTGTCATTCTTCTTCTTCTGTGGTGGAGGACATTTTAAAAAGCTGACGCCTGATGATGTAGTCGATGATGTGTCCGACACACACACACACGCACACACATTAACACACACAGTAGCATACAAAGAGTGTGTTGTGCGGCGGAGCATCATCCTCCTCCTCCATTGTAAGTGGTTTTAGTCTGAGTTGAAGAAGCACAAACACACACACACACACACACACACACACACACACACACGCACACACACACACACACACACACACTAAAGCCTGCAGTTACACACATGTAAAGACATGATGTAACATGAAGAAGCGACGTCTTTCATCATAAAAACCAGTCGAACAGTGAAAACACTGAACACTAACCAGTGAATTTAACACTCATCACTGTTTTCACTCATTTTTACCTTTTTAATAAAACTCACTAAAACAGTTAATTATTGCCGGTTCATTATCTTAAAGCTTGATTAAGTCTCAGTTTTTCTCGAGTTTTCTGTGATGTTCAACTCACTGGTTGATTATATTTTTCTGCTCAGGGTTCGACTCCTTTTGCTGTTAATGTTTTTACTCGAGTTTACGAAGTTTCATGAATGAAATCAACGGATTTCAACTTTAAAAATGACCATTAATGCAAATGAGTCTAAAACCAGACTTAAACTGTAAATATGTGGAGTTATGAAAATATTGGTTAAATGTGACGTAAACGGAGTTCACCTTTTTCTACTAATGTTTTCAGAAAAAATCTGCAAAAAATCCTTAATGTGTCTTAAAATTTTGAAGAAAATCAGTCTTGAACACAACTAACAATATTAACATGTCTTATTTATTTATGGATTTAAGTAAAAATATGCATAAATTATGACAAATGATGGATTAGTTTTAAATAGTTAAAAACTCTAAACTTTAACTGTGGTTTTGATTAAAATAATTCTAATACATGGTATAAAGTTTGTTTTATGTTAAACTGACCTTGTTTAATTACAGAAAATAGGTGTGAAACAATTAAATGCATGTCATTGACATTTTTCCACCTAAACTATCGTTATAAAAATCAACTGTTATGAAGAGAAATAACATGAGGAGTCGATACAAGGTGTGTATTTTACATTTGGTCATTTTTAATAAGAAAATAAATCTGTATTATGACTTCATTCTAAGTATTTATACTATAGTTACGGTTTTGAGTAAAAATATGTGAAAAGTTTAAAACTAAAACATATTTGTAGAAGTCCACTAAATAATGTACATTTAAGTTATTTTTTTAACCTTAATAACTGTTAAACATGACTGAAGGCTCGTTTTTATTGTAAAATTCACATCATTGAAATAAACACAACTGTATGTTAATGTTTGGAATAAAATAAGTATTTTAAATTAGGTGTTTTCTTTTTTTTACGGCTTAAATTGTCATAAAATACTGTAGTTTTGATGAAAATAAAATGAGACTCGAGTCGTTTAATTCGGCGTTTTATCGTCATAAATAAAATTTAGTTGGAAATAACTTGAATTACTTCGCATGTTTTATCATGGATTTACATTTATTAGTGTGTTTAATGATCTGTACTTTATTATTATTATTGTTATTATTATTGTTGTTGTTGTTGTAGTTGAGTGGGCGGAGTCTGTGATTGTATTTGTGCTGCTGATGCTGTTGATACTGAGGCTAATGTGATAATTACAGCTTAGTGTCATGTGTGAGTCTGTGTTACTGTGTGTGTGTGTGTGTGTGTGTGTGTGTGTGTGTGTGTGTGTGTGTGTGTGTGTGTGTGTGTGTGTGTGT
>JAPSES010053827.1:0-11670 GCA_029822895.1 Maxillicosta whitleyi | reverse complement strand
GGCATCAATTTATAAAATGTAAGGAGTAGAAAGTACAGATAACTGCCACAAAATGTAGTGAAGTAAAAGTAAAAATACAAAAAAAAAAAATACTTAAGTACAATAATGAAGTAAAAATACTTCATTACATTCCATCACTGCAGTACTGACCCATGGAAGGATCAGAACTATCTGTGCAGTAAAATCAATTGAATGTCTCCTGGAATCAGAACCAAAGGTGGTGCAGACAAATATTCTATCTGTGACTTTTATTGTGGCGGGGCAGTCTATGCTGCACAGGTGACCTTGGCAATAAAACTACAAAGTCCTAAAACCGTACATGTGCTCTTTTATCGTTTCAAATGGAAAATATGGTGAAAAGAGTTATTGTCCCAACAACACGGTCCCTCCTGCCTCAGTGCGGTGGTTACGATCTTTGCTAAAGTCGATATATTCAGATGGAACCCTGAACTGTGGATCAGGTTCTGATCATTGTAACTTAATCCCATAATCCAGTGGAACTAGTAACACTGCTTTTACTGTCCACTTGCTTTGTCTGGTTCTGCTCCTATTGTCCCTCTTTCCATGCAGTATTCTTCCCACAGTTCATTAAACAAGTTTCCTGCTGAACCCAAAGAACAATGTTGATAATGTTTTGGGTCGCACAATCCCAAATCCATCTTTTTAAACTGAGCACAAAACACCTGGCGGGACAGCGGAGCGGTGTTGTTGTCGGAGCAGTGGTTGTAGTAATGTCTGTACAATTCAGACATGTTTGAGAACACTGGTTCCAGGTACAGTTTAGAAATGGATGTGCCGGACGAGTACGAGGGCACTTTGGGTAAACGCTCCAAGAACTCCTTCAGGACCACGTGTTCTGACGCTTTCCGTGACTTCCTTTGCGTCTTATTCTTTTCCTCTGGTTTTTCATGCTGGGTTGCGTTTTGGGCCCAGTTGAGCACCGACCACTCTCCGATCCCCAGAGTAGACAAAAACATCCTCTTACACACCTGCCTTCTGTCTCCGTCTACTAACAAATGATACCGCATTGAAACGGATCTTCTGGACTGAGTCCACGGGGCTCGGGTTCTTTCCACTGGATCACAGTCGACCAGTTCAGCCACATAGAGCTTCCTCTGAGTCCAGTTCATGCGCTGCCAGAAACCAGTAAAAAGCTCATTTCTGGTCTCTTCACTGATGTCGTCACAGAAGCGATTGGATGCTCTCTTACAGGCGATGGAAGTGCAGGGGGGGCCCAGAGTTCTCGGAGCTTTGGTTATGGTTGTGCCATCTTTCTTCCGTTTGCTGATGTACGGTTTTCCCTCCATCCTCAGCTGTTTCTGACGGTTTTGCTTCCATGTCAGAGGCTTAGCCACTCTGGATTTCTTCCTAACGGGTCCCTCTGGTTCTGGTGCGTTAGTTGTTGGATTGACATATTCTAAACATAAAGAGGAAAAAAAGAACATGATGCAGTTTTACTGTGGTACAGATACGTGTTTTAACCTCCTGAGACCCAGAGAAGTAAAGGTTTTGCGTTTTTTTTTTTTTTTTTTACATTAAATAATTGTCTTTATTGGAAACAGTATGATTCAACACTTTTTTTTCAGATACATTTGCATTTTTTTTTAAAGGAATGTCCTATGCAGTGGACAGAGGACATCACTGGGACTCAAGAGACAGACAGACATACTTTTTTTTGAACACGAGTAGGAACAAAAGATGAATGTAAACAAAAGGCAAAAAGAAATTACCAATTTAAAACAGAACATTCCAATAAGTGGAAGAAAAAAAAAAAACAAACCAAAAAAAAAAACCAAATGTTACACAATGCACTACTAGCCTATTTCATCGGGGCCCGTCTTTAACGATACTTTATGTCTGAAAAGAAGAAGGAAGCCGAGCTTATATTTTCCCACCTTCCTTTTATCCCATTTGAATGGAAAAGTGGCCGCAGTGTGAAACGGTCCCAGCTCAGATCAAACTGTTGGTGACGACGTTCTCCTCAGTTTGTCAAACTGTCGGTGTTTAGTTTTAGAACACAGTGTCTCATACAGTGAATGTTCTAGTATTCAGGGGCTCTAACTGTTGTGTTTGAAGATCAGGTTCTGTACGGTTTTAATATAGTCGATAATAATGATATATAATGATAATAAATAAAGGACATTCTCAACCCCTGGTTTGTTCTGTGTTTTCTGTGTCGTCCAGTATAGATGTTCTACGCTAACATGAATATTCACATCATCATTCATTTATTAAAACGCCACAAATTGCTGAGTCATAACAGTGTAAACTCATTCTGATTTGCAGAATGCTCGGTCTTATTCTCTCTGTGAATCTTTGACTTTATATCTATCATTCATTATCGATCTTTTACAGCTGTTAGTGTCCTGGCAGGCCACTGTGTCTCTGTCCAGAACACGGTGTTATTGTAAATGTTGGTTATGTCAAGTGCCAAAATATTTTTTCACACAGACAAAACTTTCAAATAATACACCGGCCTAAAAGGCTTTTACAATCTGTACAAAACAGCTGCTGCTGTATCACTGAGACTCAGATAAGGAGTCGATCAAAGACACAAGCAGAACCTTCTTCTAACCAGTAATAAGGAGTGAACGCAGACTCAACAAATAAAATTAAATAAGGAATGCACCAATCCTGAAGTTCTTAGCATATGACCAATATCTACAGCTGATACCAGTATTTTTAATTTGATTTTTTACTGATTTTTTAATGTATTAATTAAACTGAACACAAGCATTCTGCCCTCTAGTGGTCAAAAAGGAAGTACAACTGACCTCATGCTTCACATTCATGGAACCTGACTTAAATTAATGAAGTTGAACTGCTTATTCATACTCAATGTTGTGCAAGTTACATCCAAACTGTACATTACAGATTACTTGTTACTGTTATTTAAAAGTAATTCCTTACCTTATAATATTACTGTCTCAGAATTGTACTGATTCCTGTATTATTTTTGACTTACTTTCACTAAAATAACTATAGAAGTAGAAATTAACATTCTAAAATGACAAAATGTACTTTAGAGCACTTTACATCAAGCACAGGGAGATGGTTTAATGACTGTGGACTATCCAAGTTCTAAAAATAGAGTTCAGAATCGGCAAAGTAAAGGGTCAAGACAATGCAAGAAAGGATGACAGATAAACTGACTTTTGTTCTCAGTAAGTGGACTGGTCACATGGCACCATTCCTATGTTTTATAAACTTGTTAATGCTATTTCTCGATGTCAATAGTTCTTTTAGTTTTAGATAAAGGTTGTATTTGACTATTAATGATGTTTTTCTTATCCATATCTCAAAGTAATTAGCATACGTCCATATGGCTGATGTACTTTACCCAATCAACCAACAGGAAATAGAATTTTCCTGATGCTTTTTTAATTCCTTAAGGTCTTGTTTTTTTTTTTTCCATTTGAACCATTAAATTATGGTTGAAAAGTGTGTTGTAATGCAAGAACTACTGAACATGCACCGAGTAAAATATTACTGAAAATCGATTATTAGTGCCTTACACTACTGCGTTACAGCAAAAGTAATCTGTTACTGCATTGCATTACTTTTGTAATGGATTACTCTCAACACTGTTCATACTTATCACCAGAAATGCACATAGTTTAGCTTATGACTGGGTTTCAGACATGACATTTTAAGCAGGGTGTGTGCAGGGTTAAGTCAGTCAAATTTAAGACTTTTTAAGACCTTTTTATGACCGTTATGATTTTAATTTATGACCTACACCAACTATGAAAAATAACTTTCTTTTTTTTCTCCACGCTAGTTTCTGTGAAAAGTCCCTCCTTCAGTCTGTTTCCTGTACTGATACATTATGGACCTTGTAGTTCTGGAACACCATGTTACCATCCAGGTTTCCTCAGACAGAACTACAGACCAAACCAGTGACGTATATTAATATAGAATAATTCAGTCACTGGGACAAACCAATGAATCCACTACCGGAGGATTTTCTTGGTAGCACCAATAAATGAACCATCATATCAATTTAAGACATGGATGAATGTAATTTATGACCTTACTTTATGACTTTTTAGGGCCTAAAATTCGTATTATTAAATGTAAGACTTTTTATGAATCCGCAGAAACCCTGTTAAAGACTTTTTGTGAGCACATTGAACTCATCTGAGCACAGAGTTGATACTGAGGTGCGCTGGTTGTAACTCACCCTGCATTACATCCACATGGAGCGTCGTGTTGTTACTGGTCAGAGCCGGAGTAGAATTATGTTGGTTAAACTGGGGGCCAGGCTGTCTCTCCTCTGCTGTGATGTCATCTGATTCCCTGGTTTTGGGTGGTCCTACCCGGGTCCAGTTCAGTACAGACCACTCTCCAACCCCCAGTGTGGACAGGAACATGTTTTTACACACCTGCTTCCTTTCACCGTCCACCATCAGGTGGTACCGAAGTGAAACCGATCTTCTCGACTGAACCCCCAAAGCTCGAGACCTTTCTACGGTGTCCCGGTCAATGTGTCCTGCCACATATAGTTTCCTCTGGGTCCAGTTCATGCTCTGCCAGAAATCATTAAACACCTTCTCTCTGGCCTCTTCTGGTATTTGGCTGCAAAATCGGTTGGAAGCTCTCTTGCAAGCACTTGACTTGCACCTTGGGCCCATTGATCTCGGTTGTTTGGCCACAACTTCTCCATCTTTTTTCCGTTTGCTGACATACGCCTTTCCTTCCATCCTCAGCTGCTTCTGCTTGTTTTGTTTCCACTTTGTTGAATCTGCTGCTTTGGCTTTGGGCTTCTTCATTGCAGACTCCGCCCTGTCCAAATCCAGGCTTTTAGGTTTCTCCTCTGTAGTTAGGAGCGCTGTGAATAAAATAATTAAAATGAAAATACTTGTGGAAACCCTGTGGTTTCATATCTTACACTTTGTTTTCATGTTTTTAGGTATTCTCCCCTTATTAATTATCAAACACAATAGAGAAAATACAAGGAGACTGAGAACGAAATAACCATGTTTTTTCCTTAAAGTGTCTAGAATATGCAGATCAGTAAGAGTAATTCATGTCACCATACTATCACATTAATGATATAATAAAAACATTGTTCAATGCTTGACAATCATTTGTGATATCTTTGTGTATGTGTAACTAAATACAAGAAAACTCCTCTAAAAAGGGGCAACAAATACAACTTCTGCATATATTCACTGCAACGTTGTACTGATTTCACAGAATCAGACAAGTGATGACAAATCAAGTGTGAATAATCCTTTTGGAACATGGAACAAACTTGCTTTTAGTACCTGGTACCTCAGTGGGCTGCATTCACAGTACCAGCCTTAGTGCTCACTTCAGGTTTACTGCTCAAAGATCTGACTTTTCTGTTTGACTGTTCACAGAATTTTTTTTATTATGTATATACATTAGATCCCGCTGTGACCTGGATACACTATTGAACTGAACCACATCCAAAACAGCACTGAAAGTGTTTCCTTCAGTAATAGCACTGATACACACTCTGAAAATACTCCAGTCAGATCAAAGGTGATGCATTCAAACCCTTCATTTTAAGTACAAATATATAAGAATGATCTGTTATACTATTTTATCTGATGTTTATAGATTCACTTTATGGCTGCATTCATGTGTAGATGCAGCTTATTTGAAGTACATGACACATTATTAGCATTGTGAACTGTACAAACTGATAGGCTGGCCCTCCCTTCATCTCTGGTTCTTATTTATCTGCAGGACTCTTTTAAGGAAAACACCGCAAATATCTCAGCAACCTTCTGCACTTATCCCAAAATAACTATCACCTGAGGTCCAACAACTTCATAACACTAACTGTTCCCAAATTCCACTTTGTCTTTGGCCAGAATTCCTTTCACTTTGCTGCAGCAAATGATTGGAACACACTTCAGAAGTCGTTCAAACTCTCACATCTTCCATCAATCAATATGTTTAAGCACAAATTAAAACACTCCATAGTAAAACTGCTGCAACTGTTGACTTCCTCTCCAGTCTCCCATAAACTCCAGTTGTTTTTAACTCCATTCTTTCTTGTAAATTTTAGACTTGTCTGCACTGTTTCCTTTTATCAGTTCTTGTTCTGTCTTGTTTGTTTTTTTCTGATCTTGTCTTTTGTCTGATGGAACCTCCTGCCAGGTCATCAGTGTAAATGAGAAGCTGTTCTCAATTGATTTTACCTGGTAAAACAAATGTTAAATAAATAAATAAAATATCATATACTGCTGACTGAGTGCTTATTCTCTGGAACTGCATCATATTGTTATACTTTTCAATGACAACCACATATCTGAAAAAAGTCTGTAAAACAGGCTTTCAAACTGCTTTCATCTTTCACTCTATATAATTTCCATCAAATCAAAGAGGGTTTTAACACAGTTTATTCAGCTCAAGAAGGAGAAGAATTTCCTCCACCCATATAGGGACACTTAATCCTTTACTTTATCACCAGTGTGGGAAGAAGAGTTCCTTTGCTTAAATTAAAGTGCTAATACCACACTGTAAAACACCCAACTATAAATAAAAGCTATTAATTGAAAGCATTAGGTGAGTAAATGTAAATATTATTACGCATCATCACCTAATAGATCATCATATGTTCGTGGCACCACCGTTCTCTCAGTACCACGTATCCCTCAAAAGTCGAGCTCTCACATGCTCAGAAAAAACAGGCCTCTTTCAGCTTTGTGACAATGCATTTTATGGGTAAGCCAAGAGGATTTTCCAAGGGTTTATCTAGCTTAAGATGGAGGAGAATTTCTCTCAACCCATAAAGGAACACTTAATCCCTGAATCTGACAAACATTCAAAGTGAAACACATGGTTTTCGCTGGAGAGAAAGGGAAGGAACAGCTGTAATCTGAAAAGTAACTAAAGCTGTCGACGAATGTAGATGGAGTTAAGAGTGAATCAGGATGTAGAAATCTGTTCCTCAGTAAAGGTCAATATGAATGTCAGTGTTAAAGGATTCCACTACACTGTTACTCACTGGTGGCAGTCCCTGGTGGCAGTGGGTTCTGTCGAATACACTGTGGAGGGGGAACCGCTGAGTCCTGGGATGTATTTGTAGAGGCTTCATTCTCGTGCCTGTCAGATGTCCTGCTTCCTTCGCTGTCGTGCAGATGCTCTGGTTGAAACAGCACACATTCAGTCAACAGTACGGGCACGTTGATGTAAAACACAGACACTGCTTGACCTTATGTGACCTCATACGTACCTGCAGGAATGTCCTGCTGCATCCCATCAGCCTCAGGGACAGTGGGTTTGGGAAGCAGAGGATGACCACTGGGTTTGGGAACAAGACCCATATCCTCCATTGCTGCAATGGCTAAAACACACACACAAAATAAGTTGTTGCTTATTGCATCAAGCCTGAACAACAGCACGAAGTTAAAATAAATCCCCTGGCTGCGGATCATCCTTCCCTTTCAGACCTTTAGTCCAATAACACAGATTTTAACGCTACACAGCCCTGTCATGTGTTCCATCCAGATGCTTTTGGCAGCGGACGTAGAAGTAGGCGTTTCAGGCCCGAGGACAGATGAAAACACAGTCTAAAAACGGTCACACTGACAGCCGTTGCCTTTAGCTAAGTCGTATACTAGATAAATGACAGATGCAGCTGCTTTCACATCGGCTTACATAGTGTTATACATTTGAAAACGTCTCGAAGACCCGTCGGTTCCATCCAGTCCGAACCACAGCCACTGTCACCGGCTGACGTGTCCACAGAAGCCCCGCATGTGTCCACTCAGGTCCCGCAGGTTCGTGTAGTTGTTAAATGTCTCTGTCGGATCTTAGAGGTTCCCCCCACTTGCGGCTACCATGTGTGCGCATGCGCACTGGGCTCCAAGTCACAAAATGTTTTGACGAAACAGTTCATTGGAAATAAAAAAATAAGTGCGTTATTATAACCAGCGATTTGTAAGTTGTATATGCATAGTGGATGCTAAAAATAGTGAGGACATTTAAAATGTTACTATATTTGTCTGACGTGAAAGAAAAGGAGGAAGGAAACCATTAAAGACTTCAAAGTTTCTGTAGGGGGTCTTAAGTTTTACAGCTGCATGACGAACTAAAACAGAGTTCAAAGAAAACACAGGGTTTTCGTGTTTTTTTTTTTTTTAAATAATATATATCACTTTATGAATTCGTTTAAAAATGTATGATTAAAAGGCATCCCATTTTTATTTCAACATATTTTATTTTGATTTATTTTACTTATTTTTGACCACATTATTATTATTATTATTATCATTATTATTATTATTATTTATATATATATTTTTACTTATTTTATATGATTATTTAATATTATTCCACTGAAGCCTAAATTTCGATTTTTTTTCTTTTTTCGACTTTTTTTTTTTTTTTTTTTAATTGAGACGATGTTCATAAACTATTCAGTTTGGTTATTAAAAGTATTTTAGGAAGCGTGATAGAGTTATATAAGAAAATGTCAGTACGAGAATAAAGTTGTAAAATATCGAGATACCTGTAATTTTATGGAGAATAAAGTCGAATACAAAAAGAGCCATCATTTTACGAGAATTAAGTAATATTTTGAGAATATAGCTTTATTTTAGAAATCGTACGACTTTAATATCATATTATTTTCATGAAATGGCCTTTTTTAAGATACGACTTTATTCTTATTTGGCTATCCCCTCATCATTTAAAGAAAATAATGTCGTACTTCTGGAAATTAAAGTCATGATATTTTAAATATAAATTCCCAAAAGTGTGATAAATGTCATTTAGAAGTTAAACCTTAACCTTGTTGATGCCAGTCGTTTCCGGTTACATGAACGCAACAGTCCTCTGTTGGACTGGACGGCTAATGCTAATGCTAACGTGTTGATGGTGGGCTAATAGACTTTTATATATATATATATATATAACATCACGAAATGTTCTAGGTTCTCCAAATTATGATATCTTCCTCGCCTGTCATTAAATTAGGACGTTATTCTCGTAATATTGTGGCTTTATGCTCGAAATATTAACGACTTTACCGTTGTAAAAGTATGACTCTTTTTGTTGTCGATTTTATTCTCAAAATATTACGGGTTTTATCTTGATATTTTACAACTTTATTCTCGTAGTGACAAGTGTTTTTATTTTCTTATGTGGCCCTAATACACCTTCGTAATTTTTAAAATTACATTATTCGCTGTTTTTTTTTTAATTTATTTTTTTTACTATACACAATTCTGTACAATATAATAACTAGCTACTAAAAATAATAACTTTTTGTCCAATAACAGGGTTTTTAATTATTAGTAAATGTGGTATAGTTCCACCCTTTGCCGCCTGGTGGTGCTGCTGAGTCGTTCATATACAGTATATATATCAGGTAAAAGGCACATTATGTGTTTGTTTCAACGCAGTGTACGTTATGATTTTAACATATGACGGACGCTGGACTTAAAGTAAACAGACTCAGGTGTTTCCATTGTTTACATGGAGGCGGAGTGAACATGCGGAATTTGGGGACTTTCCTTTGTAAAAGCTTATAGTTTCGGTTTCTGTTTTAACTCGTTGTTCAGCGTCAGAGTTAGCAGATGGTCCACTAGATACTTAATGCAGTTTGGATCTACAAGGTAAATAAAATACTGGAGCCGTTTTGACTCTACTTAAAAAACGACACGTCCAAGACAATACCATTGGACCAGTCCGGATCTGGGTAAGTTTATCTATTTTAAGTCATGTGTTGCATTAGCTAACCTGAGCTAGCAGCTGACAGTTAGACACACAATGAATAGATAAAAAAAAAAAAAGATTATAACTGACTAAAGCAGGGGTGGTTCGGTCATTTTAACATTTGTTGGTTTCTGAGTGTCTGGACGTGGTTTGAGGTTTCTGTCCTTCATGTATTTCCAGTAAATCAGATGGTGCAGGTGAAAATGAAAGCAAAAAACAACCATCTGCAATAAACTGACTTATAAATATATATATAATTGCTCATTCCTGTTAAAAAAGGTTTGAAGAAAAGTGTTTTTATTGTCTTTCTTCGTCAATATCACTGAAATCTACTTTATAATATTGAAAATGGTCATGGAAATAGCAGATAACATTAAACTAGTTCCAATTTTCCTGATGCCATCTTAAAATATCATAAAATTAGCTTTTATAGCGTTTTGGAAAAGTGCTCTACCTTTAGACCAGTTGCAAAACTCTGCACATAAAAGCACAGCAATTTGGAAGCAAATATTTAACAGTTTATTATTGACTCCATTACTGTTATTGTTTTAGGAGTTCAATCACACACATTCCTGCAAATTAAGGGTTTTAATATAAAATCTAGTCAACTAAGAAATTATATAAATGTCCTGCAGTTATACCCTTGAGTGCATATATTTTGTTGATTGATTTTGACTCATTGATTTGTTGCAGCTGTAGAACCAGGAAAATATGCAGAAGATGAGCTGCTTCTTCCCGTTGCTGTTTGTGTGCCTGGATGTGTGTGTGGTCCATTTCATCCGTCTGGCTCAACACTCGCCCCTGCTCTTCTCCTGTCCCTTCGTCACCCTGTGGGGAGGAGGTTTCACCAGGGCTGGCATCCTCCTCTTCTTCTCCTCCACCTACCCTAGAGCCATGCCGTGGATAAGGAGCTCTGAGGGGCTCCACAGTTTAGGGGTCCTTTGCTTCCACTTCCCGGTGTACACCAGCGTCCTCTGGGTGCTGGGTCGGCCTGTGATGGAGGAGCTTTGGGGGTGGCACTCATGGGAAAGAGTAGGTGTCCTTGTTTTACTGCTACATTCAGAATCATAAGTAGATCACCTGTATTTTAGGTTCGTGTGTCTGATTGTTTGAATGTTGGGATGACTGGTTTCAGAAGGACGTGTCCATACGGCACCGCTGTAAGCTCATGTATGAATACTAGAATATAACTTTTTATTTTAGAATAGAATAGAATACTTTATTTATCCCACCCTTGGGAAATTTTACTGTTACAGCAGTGTAATAATAAAGTGCAGTAAATTCAATATAAATAACAGACAAGACAGTGAGAAATTTTTTTTTTTTTTTTTTTTACATTTTAATGTGTTCTTTCAGTTTCTCTTTGGATTTTCTTGATCCACCTCAGAGCTATGTAATTAATAGTTATAACTGAACCAAAAGTGAAAGTCTAAATGACAGAAAACTAAAGATAAATGATTCCAGTCTGAACAGTTTAACTTTAACTTAGTTTAGGGGTCTTCTACAATGTGAGCTTAAGTGGGCTGTATCAGTAAAATAATAGAATAACATGTAAATAATCCAAAACTTTTCTCTTTGTTTCAGTGTGAAAAAAGTAAAATCTTATGATTATGAAAATGTGAGTAACCTGAAAACTATGTGCAGCCTGAAAAATAAGTGCAATTTCAACAATGTTTTGTCTTCCTGCTGTTCAGTGGATCTACAAATGCATAAAATATTTAATAACAGGCCTAATATTGCTAAAAGTGCACTTATTTTTCTTAAGACGTTTTTTTTTTTCAACATTAAACCAAGAAGAAAATTTAGAGTTATTATTTATGGGTTATTACTTTATTATTATACTTGAGATCATATTGGTCTGTATTTGAACTAAAGTGACTTCGATGCTGTAGATCAGGGGTCCCCAAACTTTTTTCTTTGGGGGCCACATTGTCGTTCCTGACTGTGACGAGGGGCCGGGATCAATCATGT
>JAPSES010053809.1:0-11670 GCA_029822895.1 Maxillicosta whitleyi | reverse complement strand
GTTGATTATGAGTTTGTGCACGTTATCATAAGTTGATTATATCCGTATTTATTAATAAAAGTTTATGCCTATTTTTTGGAATATTGGTCATTTTTCCTGCTAAGCACATCATACAAATGGAAGCCCTGTCTTCAGCCTCTCAGCGACTCGTTTTTGTTTGAAGTCGCTACACAGACTATCATGATAAGTAGCTATTATTACTATTATTAACTGTATGTGAATGGTTTGTATGGATGCTTTGTGTTATTGTAAAAATATATTGGGAAAAAAAGTGTGTTAAAGCAAAGGAAGCAGAATTAATTGAATTATTAGTTTGTAAGAAGGAGGTGGGAGTCTCTTATACTTCTTCCTTTTCCTATTTTTGAGCACTGAATTTTTTTGTTTGACCATGTTGTATAGTTCCTTGTTATCTGATGATTCTAATTGCTCGAAATAAAACTAAACTGCCTAACTAACAAACTTAAATCATGATTGGGAATTTGTACCTTATTATGTGATCTCAACATCTTCTATAATCTTCTACATAATAAGAGCTGTTCAGTTATGAGCAGTTCCCAAATTTTAATGGCAGGTCTGAACGAGTCCAATTACTAATGTGAGTTGTTAATTAAGTTGTTAATACATTATCATGTATTTCTGAGTTGTGTACATACCAATGACAGGTCAAAGGTCCTGCAGTTGTACAAATACACTTGTATGAGGTTGTGAAACTGTTTACTGACCCTCTGCAGGCTAACGAGGTGTTGTAATGGCAAATAGCATAAAATATCTGGAACTAGTACAGCTTCCAAAGGCAAATCCAAAAGATGACATCTGCAAAACACACACACAAATGATCAATAATCAGCTGTAATCCTGTATAACGTTCATGCGTTACGTTCATATATTCACAATAAATCAATAATGATGTTACACAGTGACATTTAACCCTTTAAACATCAGAATGCCAACTAATGTTTTTCAATGAGCACATGCATGTAAACATAAATGGTGTCTTTTCATGCATTTAATCCTTTTTATGGAGTCGGACAGAAAATTAAGTTATCGCGATAATACAACTCCTGTTTTGTTTTACAGTACAAATGCGAATTTAACTCTTGAACACTTCAATTTAAGTACAGATTTAGGGCAACATGTACTGCCGAAGTTACAATATAACATCATGCAATGATATTATGTAATAAGATTGAGTTCTTGATGGTGTATCTGAAAGTTATTTTTAGGTGAACGTTAAATGTGACATTTTCTAAAGGGGGTTTAGCTAATAGAGCTCACCGGAGTTGGTCAACAATTTGTTAATAAAACAACACTTATCAACCTTGTGAAAAATTTCATTAGTAGTCTAGATATTGGTTAACACATATATCAGTATATATCATGTCGTATATGTTATAATAATATACAGTCCGATTACAATGACTGGACCAGAATCTGCCGAACAGCCGTTTCTTCGTGCTAACGCTGTTAGCCGAGGAGCTAGCTCCCATCCGTCCGCTTCATGAAAACAATTATTTTCAACCCTTCTTACTTTTGCGTCTTTGCTTCGTCTTCCATCTTGAGTTGTTGATATTATATAGACTTGATACGGCCGTGTTGGTATTCACATAGTTGCCAAAACATCTAAACAATCCTTTAGCATCTTGGAAGAGGAGGAAGCCAGACCCACTGATACGTTCAACTACCATCAGAAAAATTGGTTCAGAGTGAGAATGAGGATGTGTTTAATGACAGAGGTTTCTGTGAATCGCTGCCATGTCTTTAATAGTGAATAAGAAATAAAGTATTTTGGATTTATGGAGAATTTAATAATACTATAATGCTGCAAAGTGCAGAGGTATTAACAAAAAGGAGCATAAAGTTGGTCAAAGAACAAAGTACTGTGTAAACTGGAAGAGGTAATTATGTCACTCTGCAACAATAAAGCAAGAAAAAAAAATTATTAGTGTGGGTTACAAAGCAGTATGATTGGAATCTGATATTTAATGACATAAAATTTAACATAGTATTGATATTACAGACAGTCTTGAGTTACAGTAATTAGTATTACTGATGCTAAATATGTGATTGAACTGCATTTTTGTTTTTTATTTCATAATATATAAACAATATAATGATAATATGAAAAAAATATGATTTCATTGATAAGTACAGTGTATTATGCCACTTTTATGCAAATGTATTAAGCAAATCTGAATGAAATTAAAGCTCAGAGAAGTACAATTACTTTATGTCCTTTACATACACTTTTTACAGATCACTACTTTATATGAGTATTTATTAGTCTCACAGTTTTCAATTTCACTCCCTGCATTTTAATATAAATATCTGCATTTTCAACACAGACTCATTGATTTATTTTCACAGTATTCAAGAGAGATTATTGATTAATGTTTTATTTTAATTTGAATCAGAAAAACAATGCTTTGTTGACGGATATTGATGACAGACAATTCAGAGTCCAGGAGCAGCAATAATAAAATGGATTATGTGAGCTTCTGTTCATTTACTACAGGGATGCTAAACATACAGCCCGTGGGCCAAATCCAGCCCTCTAAATGATCCAATCCAGCCCATGGAGTGAGTTTGTGAAATGCAAAAATCACAATGATGATAATAACAATCAATGGGGTCAAAACCATTTTAGTTCAGGGGCCACATACAGACTAATCTGATGTCAAGTGGATCAGACTATAAAACATTATCATAATAGCCTATAAATAATGACAAGACCAAATATATGTCTTTGTTTTGGCATTAAAAAAAGGAAATGACAAGAACGTTTTTACATTTACAAAGCACGTGAAAGGTCCAAAATACGTAAGTATAGCACACCAAATGCCATAAGAACTGGCATGGCATTAAAAGCTATTTATTGAGATCAGTCTGAAACTGTGCACCTCAGCGTGTGTTGATCCTTCTCTGTGATTTTATGTTGTTTACCACTTCATGGCGTAGTTGCTGTTGTTATAAATAGCTTCACTTTGTTATAATAACACTAACAGTTAACTGTAGAATGGACATTTCATGAATGGACTTATTGCACAGGTTCCATCCTGTCACATTACCATGGTTGAATTCACTGAGCTCTGGAGACTTGACCCATTCTATTACCAGTGTTTGCAGAAGCAGTCTGCAATGCCTAAGTGCTTGGTTTTACACACATTGTGGTCAGAACACCTTCATTCAATGATAGGGAGAGATATCTCAATACTTTTGGTCAATATAGTGTATGTGATTGATGTTTGTGAATTTGTTACCCAATTAGAGAACTGATATAAAACGTTACAATTATTCCTCTGTTCGTGTGCATTGTGCATAAAGGAGAAATAAAAGCACTTACTCAGAAATTATTGAATAAATATAAAAGCACAACAAATACAAAACACATCCTCCGCCTTTTCTTGAGTCTTACAGCGTGGGAGTGACTCCTCTCTCTGGACCGTGTCACCTGATGCTTGGTGAGCGCGCCGCGCGTTCTCGCTGGAATCTGCATGAACGAGCGCTGCATCGTTCGTGGCAATCACGATACATCTCCTCTGGGTGCTAAAACATAAGCAAGGAGAAAACACGGATTTAAGGTAAGCATTGAGCATTTTAGGATCCTTTGAATTCCGTAGCCGTGGGTGAAACCGCATAAAGCATTTCTTGATTCGAAGGTGTGATTCCTTTAGACTTCAGTTCAGTAGCTGTCAGGCTAATTGATGGAATATAGGGGGGATGAACACTGAACATGTACTTGTGTTTTGATCAAATCTGTTGTGTGCAAAAATGACATCAAGAAGATATGCAGAGGATATTGTTCATATTTAGCTGCGAATATCCTGCTAAAATCTGATTATCTATTTCTAAGGATGGCCTATAGCTCAGGAATAAACCATCTATTATCATTCATAACCCTACACACGGTGTAATAGTGTATGAAGAATGAGGTGTGTTTATCAGGGATGAAAACTGAAGCAGAAATTGTCAGTGCGCATTTTAAACCGACCTACTTTTACACAGAGAAGCAACCTACAGACAACCCAGAAATGTCTTCATCAGGACCATATTCAGCAGCAACAACACAGAGATAAGCACGACCACAAAGAAAAACAAACAACAAACAACAAAACAAACACAGAAAAAAAACCCTCAGCTGAGTTCTTAGATTGGATTGCAGAAGATCTGAAGCTTAAAAATTCTTGTAACATAATCTCACCCCATAAATGCAATATAGAATCAAAGGTTAATCACAAAAAAGATAAACTCAATTATGCAAAATTACTATATATAGATTTATTATTTTCAGACAGATTTAGTTTGCAATGTCAGAAACTCACAGTGACATCACAGCTCTATAAGCAAAATGCCCTCAGAATTAAAGAGGTAACTTTGCCAAACCTGGGTCACTAATAACAAATATATATATATATGTAAAAAGTGCTAGTTAGCAATAGTTTTCTAGACACAGTATTGAATCAAAATCTGAAATTCTATGAATGAATGAGATAAATGAATGTCTGTGTCTGTGCTATTAGTCCTACTTCAAACACTGTGTGCATAATAAAATACATTCACTTTTCAGATTCTCTCTGATGTAAGATTTATTCATCTATGAACAAGCTTCAAAAAGCTTGTGGAAAAAGAACATTGCTAAAAAAAAAAAATCATTTGCAAGGATTTTCATCTCAGTGCAGCTGTACATTCTTGTACAAATGTATTCTCACTTGCAAGCGTTTTGACCTAGATGGAGCATATGCTCATAAATAAACGTCATAACTTAAACAGTGTCTTCCAACTGTCCTCTTTCCATGAACTTGTCAAAACCCCCTCATATCCCCTATATTTTACTTTTTTAAAACCATTATCCAGACAGAACTTTTGACATTGTTGTTTCCTATAATTTAGGAAATATTAGGCAAATTGAAACATAAAGGCTATTGTATTAATCTTATCAATGTAGTAACACGTATTATCTTACAACTTTATATTCTTGTATACATTGTTATTCATTTTTATTTATGTAAATCTAAGAGTGTTATAGTGTAACAATTGATTATGATTGCTCCTGCTTTAACTCCTGAAATTTCCTGCAAGGGATCAATGAAGTTTCTATCTATCCATCTATTTAAGGTATTTTATCTGTGAGGCAAATCATTTCCAAAAAGAAACTGTTGACCCGTGCACTCAGGCAGACATAATGACTTGTTGTCCTCCATTGTTCCAGATGTCAGTGATGAACCAGATGGTTGCAACATGCTGGATCTGCCTGCTGCTCTCTGCTTTCCTGTTTGAACCCGTTCTTTCCAAGGGCGGTCGTGGCGGGTCCAGGGGCTCTTCCCGAGGCGCCAGAGCCCGCAGCTCCACGTCAGGAACTTACAGAGGAGTGGGCCCCTATGGTGGCACCCGTTCTCGCTACAGGGTGGCAGGGCGGACGTCCCCAGTGCGAGTGGCAGGTGCAGCAGCGGCAGGGGCAGCGGTGGCCTTGTCAGCAGACAAATGGTATGCATCTGCTTATCGCCGCGGCAACGGAGATGGCTCAGAGGACGAGCTGGACTACTACAACAGGACAAATTTCTTTGACGCACAAATGTCAGGGTCCACTCAAAATGGATCTTCTTTCACTCAGCTGGTTTCTATTATTATTGCCACTTTCTCTCAAAAATACGGACTCTTACTTGACACTATAATGTAGATTTTTTTTTTAGGTTAACTGACTGCTTTGGTCTTAAACTGAGACCTGACAATAATAGGCAGGAGTGGCTCAAACCTGCGCTGGAAAGATTAGTTAGAGGTGGAAAACAATCCAGAAGATGTGAGCACATCACTGTACTGTATGCTTTAACATGTGTATTCATCTGACATTATCAGCAAAATATTCAGTGTGACATATTGCCTCTTAAAGTTCGCACCTTGGTCATACTGTTGATACCATCTTGTCTTTATGACAGTTGGGGCCAAAAACTAAACTTTCGTATTTTATTTCCCTAAAGTTTGATTCCTGATTCTTAATAAAAGTGATGTTTTTATAAGACATAATTCTACTGCCAAATTAAAATTGTCTATAAATATGTATTTTCATATGTGCAAAAAAAAAAAAAAAATGCACGTTGTTGCTGCACTTTCTGTAATACAAGATCGGGAGACAATCCGTCCAATAAAGTTGGAGAACCAGCATTTTTCCATCCCTTGACAGAAAAAATAACATTTTGTTGTATTCCAGATTTGCACTTTTTGCAGTTAGAAATGAAAACAAAGATAGTTTTTTAACTTATTATCTCCAAAATCATTCAAGTTTTTACTTCGATTCCAAACTGGATTTAAAGATGTTGGTTGTTGATCTGGATGATCTAAGGTGGAAGCCAGCTTTCATTATCATCCTGACTTTTTGTGCAATTTAAACCTTTCTTCTATATGTTTCTTTATCTCATTTATTCACTAGAGTTGTGTGAAATGACAAAACAAACTGCTGCTCTCACTATTATCATGTCTCTGAAGGAAGTGGTGGATTCCTATCACTCATGAAGAACTTTTTTTTTACCTGCAGTAGACTCAGGAGCAACAGACTGTTCCATATCTATAAGTGCACTCTAATATATGATACAACACTTCTGTAAATAGTAAAAACTGAGTTTATTATCACTGTCTTTATGCTAATAAATATCCTTGTTTACACCTTGTGAAGAAAATTACAATGTCATACATGAATTAAAATTAAAGTCTTTTATTTACAAAGGATACAGTGTCCTGGTGGTTCTTTACACTGTTTAAATCAATCCCCAACCTGTTAAAACACTTGACCACAGAGGATCATTGTATTTTCCTTCAGGACAAATAAAATAGAGGGGCCAGCGAAAGCCCTAAATAGTCTTTGACTCTTAGTTCAGTCTAACATTACTTGTCCGAGCTCTCCTTTCCTGAAGGATCTTATGAAATCATAAGCTGCTGCCGTGTAGTTTGGAACTTTGATGGTAATATTTCCTGGAGAAAAGGAACAAACATTTTTAATTAGAGTGGAGGTCATGTTTTAATGCAATTAGTATAGGTGGGAGTAATGAGTTACATATAAGAAACTGTAATCCTTTACAATTAATAAGAAAAAGGGGAATTTTAGTCATGAATCATAAAAATGGGTTACAGCAAATTGCATTATTTATAATTTTTTTTAATAAAAGGTGATATGTAGATTGTAATATTCATTCTCCTGGTTTGAATCTTTTGGCTGCAAAACTATGTAGAGGTTTTCATGCAACACCATGTGAAGAATAGCACAGAGAGCTGTCTCTACATTTGGAAAGCCTCCTTTTCAGCAGCAGCATGTACTCAAACTCTGAGCATTGTTATTGATTTATTGTCTTATGTCTCTTTGTCTCTCATCTGTCAGTCAAATCAACTGCAGTTTAAAACATGTTAAAAACCAATCAACAAGTAGTCAAATGTAATAAGTTACACTACTTTAATTATTCAAGTAAATTAGTACTTAAATTTTTTTTTTTCTAGAGTGACTCGTTATTTTTTAATTCTGTACTACCTTTCAAGTGTTGAAAAACTTTACTAACACTGAGTGACCTGAAATAAATGAAATGATCATTGTGTGATATTTAGTGACATCTAGTGGTAATCTTGAATATTTCAAATGCAAAAAAGCCCTTTATTTTGTTTTGTCTGTTCTTGGCATTTTTTGGTGGTTAACACGCAAAAGAAGTTCATGATAGCAATGTACTTTAACACTCAATGCCACCAACTACAAATTACAAAAACAAGAAGAAGAAGACAAACAAATGTAGATAAAAATGTAGATATAAACAATGCACAAAAGTGCAGTTCTTACTTTCACATGATTATATCCTGGTGAAAACAATTATGAATATTGCCTTTTACAGTTATATCCTGCTAAATACCCCAAAATGTTATACACTGAACCACTAAAGCATGCAGAGGCTAGGCTAGACTTATTAAAGCTGCAGGTAGGTTTATTTTGTTTACTTACCAACTCCAGTAATGGCTTTAACTCGCTGTGTCTTTCCAAGTTTGACTGCAATACATTTAAGTACATGATTGATATCATCACTAGGCTCTTGGAGGTCGTATTTCTCCACATAACTGCAAATAAACAAATACATCCAATCACAAAACCATGAAGAAACTATATCAAAGTCTACTCAACTATAATTTAAGAAGAATATTGATACCTGAACTTCTCTAGCCTGTTCAGAGAATAGAGTAAATAATCAGCGATAATGTCTTCACCTACTAAATGGTCCAGGATATTTCCTGGTAAGAGATGGACAAAAGTGTTTTTTTTTTAGTATTGTTAAATCTGTAATGTAAATGTTGCACAAGAAAGAATAATGTTTCACTTACCACATAAAGCCAGTTTCATTCCTGTTTCAACGCTCTCAATCCTAGGAGCCAAGACCCCTGGTGTGTCCAACAGGTATATTATGGGTCGTTCACACACCTGTGGACAAAGATAGTTGCAAATATTGATGTTAAGATTCACATACACAATGAATCCATTCACACGCAAACAGAGAATCAATTATGTCTTTTAAATCCACCTGAATTTTGGTCAGGACTGCTTTTGTTATGCCTGGTTCCCCACCTACTCGAGATGCACGGCCTGAAATGAATATAGGTTTACGATATTTGTTAGAAAGGATATGAATAGTCCAATAGAGCTATATTTCACAAATATGCTAAATTAATGTGCACAAACCTTTTTTCAAATTTGTTCTTCTTAGAGAGTTAATAAGTGATGATTTTCCAACATTTGGGACTCCAATCACCATCAGGCAATAATCTGTATTCTGAATAAAATGATACAAAGGCCTAAACATTAAATATAACCCATCCACTGCTACTGTAGGAATATGTACAATAATTATTTTTGTTATAGTTGTAACTTAAAAATGGAGATAAATGCTGTATCAGAATTTATAGGGAATATATTTACAAAAAAAGTCTAAATCATCAATTATGCATACCTCATCTCTATTAAAACGTGGATTGTTCTCTATAATCTCCATCATCATTGGTACCAACTGCCAAAAAGATAAACACAGATTCATAATGTATTGTTATTATCAACTATAGATGAATTTCTGTAAATAGTCAAATGCCAGGTCAGGTTTTCCTTCACCTTTTTGATGTTGTCATCTCTCTGTTTGAGGCAGTCTGTGAAGAGAACATTTGTCACTCCATTTTTGAGTAGCCTCTTCTGAATTCTCTGCAGAGTAAAGGTAAATTGAGGATTCTGTAATAGTTATTTCAAAAATGGTTTTGGTAGGTGAGAGGGTAGGATGTTTAGACTTCTAACCTGCTGGTGGGACATGTCAGTGAGGTCCATCTTGTTGAGAATTAGCAGGTGTGGTCTGACATCTAGGGTCTCCTTAAACAGAGGGTTTCTTCCAGAGAAGGGAATATGCTCATAGTTAAAGAAAATGTTGCAGCAGTTTGTAATTTTTGTACCCTACAACAGCAGTAACCTCATCCACCCATCCATCTTATTCCACTAACTGGGTATAGGATGCAGGGGCAGTAGCCTAAGCAGAGAAGCCCAGATTTCCCCCTCCGTGGCCACTTCCACCATTTCATCTAGACCAGACGCCACCAGAAACATAATCTAGCATTCCTCCAGCATGTCTTGGATCTGCCCTGGGACCTCCTGGTTGGACAAACCAAAAACACAAGAACTGGGAGACATCCAGGAGGCATTCTAAGTAGATGCTTGAACCACCTCAAACAGTTCCTCTTCATGGGGATAGGCAGATGGGTGCACCCCTTTTCTTATCCTTAAGCCCAGCCTACCTGCAGAAGAAAATCCTAACCTGTAATAGCCTGGTATACTTTAAAAGTCATGGGGAGTTGTAGTTGTTAGTGCTTAAATTAATAGTTCTTTTTGCTATTTATGTGTAGTTGGCTACAAATTTTTTGTGATTTTGCCATTGCTTGTCTACTGTAATTGGATACCTCTTCTTTTTTTATCTTGATCTGTAGCCACAGACTTGACCTAGGGCTGTAAAAAAGTCAAGTTCAAGATGGTAGTAGACAATGTAATGTATACAAGTCAAATTTGACAAAACTGAGAGGTTCACTTAAAAATGAGGAATTTCCATCTGTTTTCTGTCTTAGTTAAATGTCATATTTTAAAACGTTAACAATAAACTCAACTGAGTAGCTACATTTTTTTTTTATTACTAGAATTAGTTTCATTTTCCAAGCAGTTTGTGAAGTAGCTTTTTCACTTTCAGGGACAATATCTACTGTAAATTAACTTACATTTTTAAAATGATAATATACTAACAAAAGGATATTCTGGCATCGTGGATTTCTATGATGCAGTCCACGCTCTTCAGGCTGGCTCTCATCTGTTTCAGTCCTGAAAAGGTCAACACAGAACTGTTAACAGGCTTTCGCTTGTATAATGACTGAAGTCCATGGAATATCATAGATTTATAGACGACTTGAGGGAAAGCTGTCACCTTTAGCCATGTGTCCGGGGAACCAGTGAGCCACGTCCCGTTCACCAAAGTCGAAAACGGTCCTAAACTTACCGACATTACGGAGAGCCTGGTATAGTTTCATGACTAAGGCTAATACAAACCTGAAGCTTAGCCTCAGAATACCTTTTTAAAAAGGTTAATTGTCCTACAAGCCACGAAAGGTCTCGTTACACATTTTGTGCTTCACTGTTTACATGCCGACTGAGAACTACTGTCAAAAACACAGAGTTCCGGAAGTAGAATTTCTGCTTCTTCGCATTTAAAACCGGATACTGTATTCTTCTTCTACGCTTATATTTTAATGTATTACAAAAATAAAATAAAATATAAAAAAATGTTGTGACATGGTGGGCATGGTGTTCAAACTGTATACTGAACATATATTTAATCACACATAATCTTTACAGCATACCAGTATATAACCAACATGGGTGATTTTTTGTAGTCCATTTGTAGTCCTGTTTGCTCAGTAGCATCTACTTTGCTGTAACTCAGCACAGCTAGGCAGTCATAGTTTAGCAGAACTAAGGAGGTTGTCAGTCACTTTTTGTGTCTTTTCTCATGTCCATGCAAAAGGCAGGAATGTGTTTTGGACTGCCCCTGCTTTGACCTTAAGTCATTGTAACTGATGTTCTTGGTTCATTTACCTGTTCCATAATGCAGTCAGCAGTTACTGAACACTAGAAATGATTAAACTGATGCGTATTGTTCCTTAACTATGACAATGAGTCCTTCCCAGGTGTGATGAATGTGGAAGGGCAGTGTCAAAGCAAAATACATGTATTTAAAAATGTTTCCTTATAAGTTTCATGCTGTTTAATAAATCATGTCTTCACCTACTAAAGCCTTTGTTCATCCTGTCATCTTCATGTTTTATGAAAATAAGAATATTTTCAAAAGTTTTGGATGTTTCTCTAAAAACAAATGGGGACCAGATAGTATCATTTAAAAGTTTTGCCATATAATGGATGTTAATCTGCTTGCACTTTGCTTGCAAAAAAAAAAAATTATAAACATGTTAGCGATTGACCAACATGTGACAGCCTATGGTGTACTCAATACATCAAATATAAAGTTAAATACCAAGTTTTTATTTTGGATATTTTGAGGTCTCTAACAAACACAATAAAGATTTTGAGCCCATTGTAGTTTATGTGTGTCCACATAACTCTTGAAGTAAAATATA
>JAPSES010053790.1:0-11671 GCA_029822895.1 Maxillicosta whitleyi | reverse complement strand
CAACTTTATTCTCGGAATTTCGACTTTAATGTCGACATGTTGACTTTAATCTCGTCATATCAAAAAATATCTTCTTCACGAATGGCCCTAATGCTCCGTCGTACAAGTGTGATGTTTTGATGATAAAATAATCGTTTACCCTCCCAACATCAGGACTGATTTTGATGCTAAATGATTGGAATAAAACATCTAATTGTGTATCCACTGGTGCAAAAACACAACGGAATGAAAACAAAATCAAATAAAATACGAACAAGATAAAACAGACACTAAACACAGACTGGAAGCACAGAGAAAAGGCATCACAGTATTTTATGTTCAGTTCTTCACATTGAAACAGATTTGCATATTGGAGCAAAGTCAGTGTTCATTATTTCAGTAGATTTTTTTTTTTAGTATATCAGTTTTCAAAGAAATAATGATGAAAAATGTCCTTGAAAAGCTTATTCTAACACTTCGAGTACATTTCAGAGCTTGAATTTTGCCTCTTTTACCTGAAGTTTGACCAGAACTTCTGCTCGGTTTATTTATTTATTTTTTTTGTAGTACTTGTTTCCACTTTTCCCACCTCTGATAAATCAGAAAACCAAGAAGCTGGTTCTTCTAATACAGGTGGCTAAAACCATTATTTACAGAGAACACTGACCCTTCTTTGAGAGCCAGGAGGTGGCTGGCAGTAGTGGTTTGAAACTTTATTACAGCGAGGAGGTCCCATCAGTCTGAAGCACACTCCGACCCTGAAAAAAAGTCTATAATAGGAACACAGCGAGAGGTTTTAACTTCACTCCAACCGCTATTGTTGGTATTTCTGTTGCAAAGACTGAGAACTATTGAAGCTGGTGTCAGCGCAGCAGTGTTTTCTACTAATGCACGTTACCTCTGATGATTGGGGAAGGACAGGAAGCGATTTTCATCTCCGCTCTCATCATCTATCTCTGTTCTGTTGTCATGGAAAATACAAGAGGAGCTCAGTCTTTTTTTGTTTATGAAGAAAAAGTGTTGGCACAGGCTTTTTATACAGGCAGGCCTCATGAGAGTGAACTGACTGAATCCCTGACCGTGCAATTGTGTTTTCTATGCACACAGATGAATGGCTATGAATCTCACTTTGTCAACTTAAAAATCAGTAAAACACAAAGAACTCTAGAGACCAACGAAGGCTTTTATTGCACATCTTTCCCCCTTTTTATTCTAATTCTCATGAGATGCAGACCTAGAACTGTGGTGTTTTAAATGGGGTGCACACATAAAGATAATCAGGATGTTTTTACATCTTATAAGAGGGTTCCTCAACCTTCTTTGAACCATGCCCCACTACCAGCATAATGAGTCTACTGGGGGGGGGGGGTTATGGTGGGTTATACAGCTGTAAAAGCTGATAAAGCTGTAAGAAAGTCAAAATGAGCTCCAGTCACCTGATCGTATTTACCTGCTGCCCCCTGAAAAAAAAAATTGTGTGTGACCGTGGGGGTGTGGGGGGGTTGTGGACAATGTGCTAGTCATAGACCTCAATCCATTAGTGGGGGTGGAGTGATTTATAATGTGATGTACAACAGTAGTCGCTAATGCACACATAACAATGTCACTCACGCCCCCGCAAGTGCTTGCCCCCCCCATGAATGTGTCTGCGCCCCCTGGTAGAAAACCACTGTCTTCTGCCCGATTTCCACTACATAGTACCTGCTTGACTCGGCTCGGCTTTTTTGTGTTTCTATTACGAAAAAGGACCTGGAATCTAGTACCTGGGACTACTTTTTTGGTATCCCTCCGCCGTGGTTCTAAGCAATGTAAACCGTGATGTATAACCACTGCAGACACTGATTGGTCAGACAGTTTTCTCTGTGACATGCCATTTTACAAAAATCAGTTGCAGAAGTAGACAGTAAATAGTGATACATGAATCCACATGATGACAGAACAAAACGACACCGTAGATTCAGTCTGTGGTGGAAGACGTTAAACTTCAGACGAGAAAAAAATGTAACAAGCGAGTTTTCAGCAACTCTGAGCAGACCACAAGGAAGTAACGCACCGAATCGAAGTCGAACCGAGTTGAGCTGGTTCCACTGTAGTGGAACCGGGGCATGATAAGATTATGCTTTGGTCTGGGGTGTGAATGTGTCCCAGTAATCGGCTCTAAAACGGGTCGGGTCCGACAATCATGAATATTAAACTTTAATATTTACAACCAAAAATTGTTCTGTGTGAGGAAAACGGACGACTCCAGTCATGACTCTGAAGTGTGACATGGAACAGAATGTAGCCAATGAAGAAGCGAGCAGGCGTAAATAAAAACAAACATGGCCGACCTGAGCTGTTTCTATGTTTTAGTTTAAGGTTTTTCTATCAAAAATAGTCCAGAGAACACTGTCACTCCCTCCCCTTGTTTGTCCTCTTCCACGTTGTATGCTGTGTTTTCTGCTTGTTGCTATGCTTCATCTATGCTTGTGAGATTTCTGGTTTGGAGGAGTAGATTCTAGATCTGTGGTGAGACAGAATCATTAGGTGTGTGTTCAGATTATGGGAGCACAAACTGTCCAGTGTCTGATTTTTTTATTTTCATGTCTGGAGTCTGTAACACATCAAAAAATCTCAGATTTAGAAATCCTTTTGTGTGTACCCCACTCAGTTGCACAAATAAATGAGTAACAGTGAAGCTGAACATATGAGTAATGAACACGGATGTAATATAATATATGTGTTTCCTAGCAACCTTCTTGGCATCATGTCTTTTTCACACTTGATGTGTTATGAGTGTGAACTCAATTTGCAAAAACTAACCAGAAGGAGTAAAACTGCAATGAGTTTGGCTTCGCTTTGAGTGTAATATTTGTCACAGCACAGGTTTGTAGATCTAATACCACAAATATGGACACACACTCATTGATAACTGACATCAAATAAGCCCTGTAGCATTGCAAATTCCACCAATATGGTGTAACTCACAAATCATTTGTACTCCAATTTCTGCATTTTTTCAGCTCTGTCTGAATAATGCATGCAAGAAAGAAAATTACCCGAGACCAGTGTTCCAAATTAAGTGAGATTTTCTCCATGACTAAGAAGAAGACACACTAATCAGACGCTTCTTTCTCCTGCAGGCTTATACCTAATTAGATATCTCATTTCGGTCTGTGTTCTTTTCTTTCTACGCCCACATAATCAGCCAACCAACCACTAATTGCATGAACATACAGTCCTGTACAACCTGAGGAAAAGCAGCTACACTGTTTGGTGTTTTACTTTTCTTAGCTGACAAGCAAAATTTGTTGTTTTGGGAAAACTGAATCAACCAGAATTTGAGGTCTAATTTGAGTGTCAGTTTGTTTCTTTGGCACTTGTGTCCTGCGGGGACAGAGTTTGGGTGCATGCAAGCTATAATGAGAACAGTCACAAATCCAGTCGCCCACAAGAAAATACACGACATGGAATCACACTGTTGCAGTTACACAGGCATGAGGCTGCTTTCGTTGGATAAGTTGCACAATTATTTTCCTTTACAATGAAAAGACTTTAATTATCTACCTGCCATGCACAAGCCTAGACAGGAAATATTCATTTTCTATTGTTCTGCTTCCTACTCTAAAGGTCATGGTTTTATATGGGAATAGGTTGAGATTCAATCACAGACTGTATATGAAAGACAGACGCTGCATTAAGGACAAAATGTTTCGATCTCCCAGTGGTGGCCGGCTGCAGTACTGGTCATAAATCCTACAGCTCCATGTTATTCTATAGAGATTCGAACACATTAAAAGCACAACGTGGTCTGACTTCATGGAGGCAATAAGAATAAGGGTGAAAAATTCCATTGTGCAGTGGCAGGATTGTCATCATCAGCGCGTCACTATGTGATTAATACATGATGATGATGTCGTCTGTCAGCTTTTCCGCCACAGTGAATCACTTTCGCATATTGATTTGGTACAGGTTTTTACGTCGGATGCCCTTCTGGGCTTGTAACTGGCACAATGGGGCTTGCGCGCCTTTGGCTTACGCCCCCTTGTGGCTACATTGGGATGTATAGTGTAAAGAACCTTTCCCAAAGGATCACCTGGGTCAAGCCGGCCATCTTCCGCACCAAAGTCAGTGGCGTTAACCACTAAGCTACACAGTCACTATTATGTGATTAATACATGAAAACAAACCAAAAAAAAGACTTAAAGGGATAGTTGTGCATTTTTGACATGAATCTGTATTCCATCCCCATCACCAGTGTAGTACATCCACACTGATTTACCCCTGACAGTGTCCTGTGAGCCCAGTTCTGGTCCGGTTTTGGTCAAAAATGAAAGTAGTCCAGAAAGTTTTGCAGGGAGGGGGGGGGGGGGGGGGGGTCAAAAAAATAAAACATGTTTCTTCTAAAAACAGCATATGTTCAAAAGAATGATTTATTTGCATCAAAAACCAATGTCCACGAAAAAGTCACACCTTATAATCACGTGGCCGTAGTAGAATAAAAAGTGTAATATTTAGTTCACACAAAAATTAATATAAGAAAAACGAACAAAACAAGACATTCAGACATTTCGTAATTCATAATAACTCAAATACATGACATAAGATTGTACTACCTCGTTCAGGGGTGTTAAACATGCATCCCGCCAAAGGTTAAATTCCAGCCCACGGGGTGAATTTGCAAAATTACACTGAAAATATTAAATGTCACATGTGTTGAATTTGTTTTAGTTCACAGGCCACATACAGCCCAATTGTAATGTCAAGTAAAATAACATCATAATAACCTATAAATAATGACTCCAAATGTTATTCTTGGTTTAATGTGAAATAATATGACATTAAGCTTATAAATGATGACAACTCCCAATTTTTCTCTGTTGTAGTGCAAAAAATAATATTGAATTAAGAAATTATTTATATTATCAAACTACCCTTTAACAGTAAAATGTGAAGAACCTGAAATATCTCAAGAAAACTAACTTCAATTTTAACAATATTCCGCCTATTATTAAATGTTTTGTGCAATGCAAGAAATTGAATTATTTTCCCAATTATTCACTTTTTTTTTTGTTTGGACAGTTTGCATTTTCATAATTTAATGTTATTTTTTTTTTTTTTTTTAGCACTAAGCCAAAGAGAATAGTTTGGAGCTGTAATTTTTTTTTAATCGGCTATGATGTTATTATTTTACTGGTCCGGATCACTGGAGATCAAATTGGGCTGAATGCGACCCCTGAAAGAAAATGAGACACTCCTGATCTAGTTGAATTTACAATCACGTCCAAACAACGCTAACAACAACAACAACAACATCATCAAATAATTACAGCTTCGTGCAGTGATACTAGTTCCCAGTGTTGATTTTGCAATACACTCATATCCATCACAATCATATGTCGCCTAATTTGATGTCTGTCTGAATAAAAATGTCATTTTCATGCTGCTCTTGCTGATATTCTGAGGTGTTATGAGTTCAGAATGCTGTTTTGTGATTATTCTGAAACTGACGGGTAAATGTTTCATGCATGAGCAGAATAAAGGCTGCAGTCCAGTGATGCAAAAACCGAGGGATTTGTTTATGCACAGACAACGTTAGGTTTATGAGCTCAACCCTCACGCCCATCAGGCCAAGGCGGCGACATGACGTGTCAACAGCCTCCGAAGTGCAGGTGCGTGCTGAAAAAGGCCCATTTGGACATAGATGCATATCTCTGTGAAATTGTTGTCTTATTTTAACGTGATCTTAACTTATTTATCACTTGTTTATTTATTGTCCATTGTTGTATATTATATCATTATATTATGGTGCTTTTATCAAGCTTTTTACAGGTTTTATATTAGCATTTTTAGTGATATGTGATGACTTTTATTCATTTTAGTCTTTAGTTTTTTTTTTTTTATTTCTAGTTTGTTTCATCCATTATCGAGCTGTTGGTACCTGTCCATGTGTTTTATCAGTGCTGCTTTTAATCAGTCCCCTGTACGTGTCCTGTGGTTTTAATGTTTGTGTTCGACATGTTCTTTCCAGACTGCAGAATAAATCTACCTACAGGTATTAATAATGTCATTTTGAACTTTTAGCTTTAAATGTGCTGTTTTTTCTTCTTCTTTTTAGCGATATAGTCAGTCCAATACCTGGGCACTGCAAATCATTATTATTATTATTATTTTTTTACTAAGGCTAACATTATTAAAAGACTAATGTTACAAAAGTCTAACATTATTAAAATGTTAAGAAATGTTAAGAAAGGCTGAGATTATTAAAATGCTAATGTTATGAAAGACTAACATTATTAAAATGGTAATGTTAAGACTAATGTTATGAAAGGCTAAGATTATTAAAATGTTAATGTTATGAAAGACGAACATTATTAAAATGGTAATGTTAAGACTAATGTTATGAAAGGCTAAGATTATTAAAATGCTAATGTTATGAAAGACGAACATTATTAAAATTGTAATGTTATGAAAGACTAATGTTATGAAAGGCTAAGATTATTAAAATGCTAATGTTATGAAAGGCTAATGTTAAGAAAGGCTAAGATTATTAAAATGCTAATGTTATGAAAGGCTAACATTATTAAAATGCTAATGTTATGAAAGACTAACATTATTAAAATGGTAATGTTAAGACTAATGTTATGAAAGGCTAAGATTATTAAAATGCTAATGTTATGAAAGACGAACATTATTAAAATTGTAATGTTATGAAAGACTAATGTTATGAAAGGCTAAGATTATTAAAATGCTAATGTGATGAAAGGCTAAGATTATTAAAATGCTAATGTGATGAAAGAATAATGATAAGAAAGGCTAAGATTATTAAAATGTTAATGTTATGAAAGGCTAAGATTATTAAAATGCTAATGTTATGAAAGGCTAACATTATTAAAATGCTAATGTTATGAAAGAATAATGTTAAGAAAGGCTAACATTATTAAAATGGTAATGTTATGAAAGGCTAATGTTATTAAAAGCTCATGTTATGAAAGACTAATGTCATGAAAGGCTAATGTTATCCTATGTTTGCCTCATGTTGAATACATTTACATTCATGCAGCTGTTTATGTGACCAGTAAAACCTAACAACTGCTCCTGATCATGTCATGATAATTTTAGAATAGTGAGCAAATACTACTGATGGATTTTTGGGTAAAACTAAATAAAGCAGTCCTATATGTCAGTGTGTCTAGAACAAGGTGTTTTTCTGTATGACTTAAAAAAAAAAAAAAAAAAACACGTCTCCAGGAACCACCACTCCACTGGAACAAATGTTTTAAGATTTTGTATGCAGAGAAAAAAAATCAGGCCAATCCTTGCTCTGAAAAAAAAAAATACTCTGTGTGAAAGGACTCATGATATAAATAAGTCGAGAGAGAAAAAAAAAAAAACAACCTGTGAATTACTTTCATAAAATAAACCTGTAGAGCGGATGATATCACTTCAAGACTGCACAGGGTGGAAATACTGCTACTCTAATCTATATTTACCAAAACGGCAGACACATTTTGTCCTGTTTGAGATCACTCAAGCACCAGCGCTCAGTGACTTGCAGAATTTTAAGTAGAAGCCTCGAAGTGTCAGCAGTTCCATCCAATTTTCCCATTAGACCCAATAGTAGCTCTGTGTGGGTATTTCTGTTCAAATCCAGAAATTTTTTTATTTTTTTATTTTTTTTACATGCCTGTCTTTCACAGCCTCTGTAATAATACCCTGATATTCTGGGATTCAAGGGCTACATCCAAGAAGTCTTCTCGTTATAACACCTTTATTCATGTAGAAATCCGCCACGGTGACACCTCCTATGTTCACGGTTTAAAGGTTGCGACGCTGCCCCCGTAGCTTTTTTTTCTCTGGCATATTTTCCTTTCAATCCTGTGAAATTTTTATCTACGACTGTATACAGTTATTGGAACTGACAAAGTGCTCTCATGAAGATCACTGTTTCCAAGCAACAGTGTGAAACTTTACAGCAACGGTAATAGCTGACATGTCAATCAAACCAGCCCCTCATTCTAATCACGGCACATCACCGAGACAAAGTAAATGACACGTTCAATAAAGATCATTATCGGAGAGTTTGATGCAGTTCATCTTCCAAGTAGGACTGTGATTCATGCGCAACCAATTACAGCACATTAATTATATCGTCTAATATATGATTAGAAGATTCTCAGTTTGCAAAAAGGAACTTCGGTCTCTCTCCTGACTTCACGCTGAGACTGTTTTGACTCAATAAAAGAATTAAAATGTTTAAAATACTAATGTGGTGTTATAAAAAAAAAAAGGATACATTGGATTGCATGCTTTGTGTGAAGGCAAATTGGTTAAAAATACAAGAGTGTCTGTGGATTTTCTACATTGTGGTGCCCATACAGTGGAAACATTCAAAGGCCACTCAGCAGGATGCACTGCCGGAGATATGCACCGCCTACTGCGAGGAGAACATGATTACAGAGGAAAAACAAAAACCAGCAATCTCACTGTGCACCTGATGAACGTATGTGAGCATGAAATCTGCTCCTTCAAAACCAATGGAACTGTGCTGCTGTGATGAGTGTGTTGGGGACACACACACACACACACATACACCAAAAAAACGTCTACAAATCGAAGGATTTCCATCCCAACTAAGTCGTCTATCATTTGGAAAAAGGTGCCGAGATGAAAACGAAACCCAGAAAGCCACGCTGTCAACATTATGACTCACAGGTGATTTTATTTTTCTCCGGCAGCCACAAAAAAAAAAAAAAAAAAAATTAATGATATGTCGCATTTGAAAAGGAATCGATTTACATCTAACAAAAGCGAACGAAAAATGAAAGGGCTCTGAAAAACCTTGAGGAGGGTTTCACTTTGATAAACGTCCTCTGATCCACGTAAACATCTTTAATCTTATTTCCAACATAAAACACTGAGACCAAATAAGAAAGCTATTAAAACTGACATGCATGTTTTATATTTTATACCTTTACAACGTCTATAAACACTGATAGCTGTGAATGTGAATTTGTGCAAATAAATACACGATTTGGCAGCAAATGTAAATAAAAAAGACAAAGCTGTGAACTTCATATTAACTGTTATCCTGTAGAAATGTTTAACCCGTAAGGACCCGCTGCTACTTTTGTGGCACTTCCCTGTAATTTTTTTTTTTTTTTTTTTTTAACCTTTTCTTAATTTATTTAAAATATCCACAGTTTTAAAGGAATAGATATGGATTTTTGACATGAATCTGTATGACATCTAGAGGTGGGTATTGCCAACAATCTCATGATATGATACATATCACGATATATGTGCATTCTGGTACATGATATTCAATGTGATATGCATCCCAATATTTTATGCCTATTTATTTAGTTTTTACTTTTTTAACATTTTAAAGAAAACAGACACATATATATCCAAATGTTATTTTTTTTATTTTGCTGTAGACCAACAATTCCACTGTAGTACATGTAAAACACTGCATTAAGAACTTGGCTGTAGTGCACAAATAAATATTTTGATAATCTTAAAACATGTAAAGTCTATGTATTGTTGAAATATATTGTATTATAAGTTGTGCACACTATTATTTTGATAGTTACTATATACTTCAGTTTTCCTAATCTGCTATTTACATTATTATTGTCTAATTATCTTGTTTTGTTTCTGAAACTTCCTGTTTGTAAACAGGGTTGTAAGAAGTTTCTCTTTTCCCACTGGGTTTATGGAGTTTTTATTTGCTGACAAGGAGGGTTTACTGTTTACTGTATGTTTGACCATTGGTTTTATTTGACTGTTGTTTAACCCTGTGAAGTCCTGTGAGGCTCTACAAATGAAACTGAATTTAAATCATGATTGTTGTCCATAAAAACTCTAATTAAACTTCTATGTTATTATATCAAATACAGAGAAAAAAAGTGACTTTTCCCCGTAAAATCTATCATTAACTGAACATTAAAAACAAGTGTTTCCACCCACTGTCATTGATCCAACTCCATGGGTTTTACTGGTGAATCAATGTTGGAGAAGATGACGTATTTCCATGGAAACTACAGAGCCTCTGTGGACTGAAATGAGCTAAATCTAGTTTACTGCTGAACATATAAGAGCCTGAGATCATGTGTGTAATCAGGCGCCTTAAATGCTGAGATAGACCATGTTATTTACACTGATTGACCTACATAAAACCATATAATTGTCCTCTTTAATGTCAAGGTATTGTTTGTTTTCTGTTTTGTTCTTTGTTGAAGTTGGTTTATTTTGCTTTTATATATTGCTATTGCTATATATTACTTCATATATTTTCAGATACAAAGGCGTTGTAACCTGTAATCTGTGACTCAATAAAATAATTTGGGGAAAAACAAACAAACAAATGATGGAGCGTCAGAATGTCCAAATGAAAAGACGACAAACTCCCATTTTTCACCAATTATTTACACAGATGAATAGGGTTAGTGGGTCAACAATTATATCACTTTTTATGTCAGTGAATGACTTTGGTCGCCAGTTGATATTTGGGTCCTAAAGCATTAATAAAACGTAAAACCTTGAATTTCTACTCTATTCAACTGGTGGAAAAAGATGTAAAAAAAAATGTATATACTCATAAATACAAACTGCAACCCAGTACAATCCATAAACAATCTATAATTGCTTTTGCTATCCTTTATTTTTTGGCCATTTTTAACCCTTAAATGCTTAGAAGCATTTTTTGGGGTGACCTCCAAATTAAAACGTTCATGTACATTTAATCTGTATTTCTATTTATACTGAAATAATAACATCATTCTTTGCATTTTTCAGTCAAAATCTGATATTTTCCCATATTTAAATTACTGATCATGTAGATGTTCATAAAAGCTCAGAGTCAATTCAAAGGTTATTATACGAGAAAAGAAATAAATGACAAAAGTGACTTTTTCGGAAAAAAACCCCCCAAAAAAACAGCATAAACTGAACATAAAAAAAACATCTACAACCACCATCATGTGTTAAATTACATGGATTTTTATTAGTGAATCAATACCGCAGAACATGCCTGTGTTTCCACATTCACTGTGAAGCCTCTGAACGTCCAAATGGGTCAAATCTGATGATGATGAAAAGCTGAGAAACTGTATTTTACCTGAATTATTTACATGTATTGACAGGACGAGTGGTTCAGAAGTTATTCCGCCTTTTAGATCAGTAGATGGTTTTAGTTGCTGCTGGTTTTTTCAGTTATTTGAGGCTTAAGTTAACGGTATATTAACGGTATAGACCACTCAGTTCAATTTTGATTTCCAAATCATGTTGTCATCAGGGTCAGACCACAAGTCCAAGAGCATGGAACATACCGTTCTTGTGTTGTCTTTAAGGACCCATGTTCATCCTTTTTTTTTTTTTAACCCTTTCATTCATACTGGTCACTACAGTGGTCAGTTATTACTCTACAGCTGTTCTCTTGTATATTTATGGGTTTTGCTGTTTTACTTCCCTATCAGCCAACACAGTGGATGCATGTCCAATGACCAAAAGGTTAGCGGTTTGAATCCTGGCTCTGACTGTCCACATGTCGAAGTGTCCTTGGGCAAGACACTGAACCCAAAATGGCTCTCATAGGGTTTGTGCAGCGCCTTCCATCGCAGCAGCCGCCCACTGGTGTATGAGTGTGTGTGGATGTGAGGTTTTGTAAAGCGTGGGACAGGGGGGGTGACGCCCCTTCAAAAAATATGAG
>JAPSES010053780.1:0-11671 GCA_029822895.1 Maxillicosta whitleyi | reverse complement strand
TGTGTGTGTACTTTGTTGGTCCCTGTATTTTTTTTTTTTTTTTGTATTTTTTTTTTTTTTTTTTTTTTTGTGAAACACCTTGTAATTTTGGTTCTGAAAGGCTCTATTGAAATAAAGTTTTTAGTTGTAGAATTAGTTGTCGTCATAAATGTATCAGAACCACTTGTCGGCCATATAAATATGTATGTGCTGGTCCTGCTCAGGAAACACATAACATTTTTGATTCCTCAATCTGAATGGAGTGATTTACTTACAAAGCCACGGTAATCCAAGAACATGTTTAAAAAATGACACCATTATGCATTACATCATAAAAACTTTACATTGTCACAAAAAGAAGCTGTTCTTGAAAAGTTATTAAATCCATCCCTTTGAGACTATGTGGAAGGGTGAAGCATGAAATCATCGGTGAAGTCATATTTATATCCCCCCTGCAGCTGAGCAAGTGAAATGTTTGGCAAAGTTTGGTCATAAAGTTTAAATCACAGCAAATATGTGGCCCATAATTTCCTCATCGTTCCCTTGAGCAATGAATCATTCTTGACTGTGGGTCTGTGGAGAATATATGTATTTATGAATATGAATAAATGCTCCCTGCCCCCTGAAGCAATATTCTTCATTCAAGTAAAAATGATTATGACTGTCTGTAACCTAATAATAAAAGATGAGTATATGATTAGATCCATATGCAGTGGTGTGGGGTCACTTTAATACAAACACTCGTCTCTACTTAATCACATGAGCTCCACCCACTGTGAAACTGTCCTTTTCACATTGAAGAAATATGGCCTCTGCATTTGTTCTTTCTCTTCTCTTATAACCCCTGGGGTGAAAGACTACACATTGAGGCAAACTCACGCTTTTCCCTTACAATCCCTTCCTTTCCATTCAGTTCTATGGGGTTTGGCTTTAAATGAAGGCCAAGTGGCAGGTTTATGACCTTTCATGGAGAAAAGCTAAAGCTCCTAATCTCTTCTTCCCACAGACATTGTCCTGTTTGAACCTTCAGGATCTTCACACTGCACCCTCCTGCTATAACTGAGTGCTTTTCCGTTAGCTTTCCCCGCCGCCCTGCATGCAGCAATACAAACAAGGTCAAATTCCGAAAAATGACACATCAGTATAAAATGTGAGATTTTTCTTTTTCTTTTTCTTTTTTTTTTAAAGGGGCTGACATTGATACCAAAAGAGACAAATAAACAGAGCGAGTAAAAACAATAGGAAAAAAAATAACAGGAGAAAGGAGAGAATACAGAGAGACAATTAGGGAGAGGTGGTGATCTCAGGATTCCAGTATTGATCCGAGCTTCTTTTCTAATCTCCCTGCCCCCTTAGTAACCTCAGCTGGATTGGACACCCAACTACAAAAGCAATCTGACCCCCACCACTGGCCTTACAGGTCACCCTTTAGTGACTGCAGCCTTCAGGTTTCCATGGTGATAGAAAATTATGTCTCGGCCCAGTTGGACGTGTTAAGAGGCTTGGATTTGTGCCTAGAGCCCTGTTCCTTTTCAGCAGTGAGGCCATAAAGCAACTGGAGTCTTGTATTAACATTCAGGTGTTTTATTTATTTATTTTGAGCTGTTGTTTACTTCCCCCACTCGACTGACTGATATCAACTCTGGGGTGAGCCTGTATCAAATTTATAACACACAATTCCGGGGATTCACCACTGAAACTGATGTGATTCCTCCGTCTAATCCCTGACACTTAATCCATATGGCTTCCCTCCCTCACATGTTTCCTGTCTGCCACCATTACGCATGTGAACAGGTAACAAGAGAGTTAGCACGCATCAGAAACATATGATAAAAGGGCAAAAAGGAGAAGGTGAATGCAGCTCCAGCAGGTTTCCGTCCCTGTTAGAGGAATCAAGGCTTCGTTTCAGCAAGTCAGTCAAGTGTGAAATACACCGAAAGCACAATGTTGGTGGGAGATTTCTGAATGTGCAAGGTTTTTGTCTCTAGTCGAAAACTCAAATCAAGAGAATGTGTGTTAGTTTGTTATCTGATCGATGCTTGCACATGCCTGCAGAGTGTCTCAGCTGTTCAAAACACACATCGCAATGCAAATTTATTCAGGAACCAGCTGCTGTGTCAAGATGATGCCGCACAAGACATCCTTGAAACTGGAAACTTTTAATGAGCTCACTGTTAATCATGAAGAACATGGACAGATAGGTCACAAGAGTCAAAGCGCATGGAGCGTGGCTCTATGTGCTGTCATACTTCAAGTATTTTTATACAAACGTGCCTACCGTGACATCAGATTAAGTAGAATAACAAGCTTTTATGTCATGTCATGTAGGATAAATACGCACCAGAAGCACATATATGCGTTTAGTTCAACAATGCATGCGATGTAGATGGGGTGGTGTATTGGTATTTTTTGAGGTCATAGCGAAATGGTTAATATATAAGTAAGTGTATTGGAAAACAGGTCATGAGAAGTGCTATTTTTAAGCTTTAACACTTTCTACTGGTCAGGATCTAAGTAAGCATAAAATAAAAGAAGGTTTTATTAAATAGTATTATACTCCCATATCAACTAAAGTGTCAAGTTCATATCCAAAAATTACCTAATAATAATAATAATTTCCTTTTATATATCATGTACATCTGGATGAAACGTGTTGAAAACATGGCCACATGTGGTTCTACCCCGGTCCATACAGAGCTGCACCATTTCACCTTTTAACCTCCTCGCCAATAATTGATGCCATTACGCTGTTAGCAGCTGGCCGACTAGAAGCTGGGAATCAAAACAAATGAATTGCTTTGGTCTATGTGGGGGTGGGGAAGGGGGAGGGAAAGATAGAGTACCTCAGACACACTCATCTGATTCAGCCTTGAATAGGAGGAGGGGTCACCACTTGGCTGCAAAACTAAAAACCTTATTTATTGCACATAAGTTGATTCTACTAAAAGGAATGTTCAATTTCTTGATTTGGCACCATTAACTACAAAGATAATCGTTTTCTGTACAGTGTTATATTTTATTCAGTCTTCAGTGTTACAAAATGTACAATTTATATAAACATTTTTGTTATTATAGCTGGAAGTTGAACTCGGTGGCTGTGACAGGAATGTACTCAGAATTACTGTTCATTGGCAAATGCTAAAATCACTTCTTCCATCACTTCTGCATTTCATATCACTGACAGTAAATCATTCAGTTCAACACAAACAAAAAAAAAAAGTGGAATAAATATTGATTAGTCTGATAACATCCATACAAGGAGTGAAAGAAAACATATTCATTAGGTGAGGATCTGTAGAAGATTGTGAAGGAATATAAAAAGATTTTAGTTGGTAGTAAATATTTTTCTTCAGTGAACACCAAAGTCCTAACTGGTGAATGACTTGTTAGTCCTGTTAAAAATGTTCCTTGAAACAAGCGAAGGAAAAGCACTTAGTGAACACTAATTGCTATTAACCTTTCCTTTAGATCCATAACTATTACTTTAAAGTGGCTGCTGCACGATTGCAAAACACTGTGTTGTTTTCAATACTGCATCAACTATTATGGCCTAATCCATTTTCCTGACCCCGAGGCCTGGTTTAGCTTTGTTGGCACAAATTGTTCTGTCGTTACGAGATTATTAAGTTTGGAAGTGTGTCAACGGTAAAGAAATGTCCTAAGGTAATGTCCAATGGGTGCAAGTAGGAAGTTCATCTCCTTCTGTTTTTGTTGTGTTTGACCATTTTCTTTCTCTTCAGGATCATCTCATAAAGTTTCTCCAAGCCCAGCTGGAGCCCCTGACCGTCCACAGCGCTGCAGCTCTGCACATGATGAAGCGTGTACATGCTAAGTTCATGAACAGACAGCAGCTTCTCCAGCTCGGTTACAGACAGCGCTGAATCCAGGTCCTGTTTGTTGGCCAGGATCAGCACAGGGACGCCCTGATTTTCGGAGGTGCGTGTGATTTTATGCAGCTCCACTTTGGCCTCCTCCATGCGCTCCAGCTCAGTAGAGTCCACCACAAACACAATCCCATCCGTCCGCCGAGTGTAAGACTTCCACAGGGGACGCAACTTTTCCTGGCCACCCACATCCCACACCTGAAAGGTAATACCTCGAGACGCCCCTACAGCGACCTTGATCTTCTCTGTGTTGAATCCCTTGGTGGGAATCGTTTTCACAAACTCCTTCAGTTTGAGTCGGTAGAGCAGGGAGGTTTTACCCGCCGAGTCCAGGCCGATGACCACGACATGCAGAGATTGAAAGTTTGGCAGGAAGGACGGCGTGTTGGGAGCGATATCAGTCAGCTGGTTCCCCATGACTCCCACCAACAATTCACACCCACTTAGGTGAGATGAGGTGACAGATTCCTGATTATTTCCTTATTTGCTCAGCACTTTGGCATTTGCTCCTGTTGCTCAGAGGCACGCTGGCTCATATGGTGCTGGACTGGGGGCCTAATCAAAACACAAACACACAGGTTGAGCTCACGTGTAAGAGGAAGACAATAGGCTTTTAAGGACTGAATGTTAGCTGTTTTAAGTGGAAATTTACTTCTAATATAGAATACAAAAGGGAAATTCACAGCTGATAAAACCAGAAAACAACAGTACAGTGATGATCATTATTCAAAGCAAACAGTTCCATCTGAATGTTTGATGCAGTTTTATTCCACTCATAATTTAGAGGATTTACAGTTTTGTTTAACCCATAAAAAACAAAATCATCTACTAATCTACAATGTTTAATACCTATTGATCCACTAATCCTATGACTACATGTAAATAATTAGTGTAAAATACAGTTTGTCATCTTTTCATGGTTATCAGATATGACCCATTTGGACATTCAGGGGCTCTGTAGTTACCGTGGAAACACCGTCATCTTCTACAACATTGATTCACCAATAAAAAAAACCATAGAGTTGGATAAATGGCAGTGGATGAAAACACTAGTTTTATGATCATTTAGTGATATATTCGGTTGAAAAAGCCACATTTTCTTCAATTTTCTCTATTTTTTGATATAATAATATTGATATAATAACCCTCAATTGGATAAATGGCAGTGGATGAAAACACTAGTTTTATGATCATTTAGTGATATATTCGGTTGAAAAAGCCACATTTTCTTCAATTTTCTCTATTTTTTGATATAATAACCCTCACTTTTAATCTGAAGTTTTATTAATATCTTCATGATCAGTGAATCAAATATAGAAAATACCTGTTTTTCACTGAATAAAATACAAAATGCAGAGGATAAGAAAATAAATGGTGATCAATCACTCAAGAAAAGTCAAAAATATTTTGAAGCTGCTACAAAAAGTAGCACTGGGTCTTTATGGGTTAAATCTGAAACAGAAGTTAAATGCTTTACACCAGCTTATCCCCAGATAGAATATATGGGTGCTTCCATCACTTCTATGTCTGATTTCAGTGCATATGTAAAAAACGTGACACATTATAAACCTGACTAGTTAATTAGGTAGCTGAAGTTATCTAGTTCCGTGTTTGCCTGTGCTAATCCTCTTAGGACTGCTAAACCTGAAAGGCTTGTCTTAGGGTAGATTCATTTCAACGCAGTGGTTCATATGTAGGATATCCTCTGGTACTCTGACACTGCCAACTGTCTATGTGGATTGCTGCTGCAGCACTAATCCCGTTGTTGTTGACATGCTGATACCCATCAAACTGTGCGGAAGCAGCTGCCCTTGGACAGAATACAGCCATTGCAGGTTTCCAGGATTTTTTTTTTTTCCATACAGAGTTAATATTTTCCAAAAACGTACCCAATAATGCACTGAAGTCTGAAAATAATTGTGCATATAAAATCTGCTTCATGTTATAATTTATGACAATTTCAGTAGTTAGGATTGCTTCTCCCTCTGCAGAATATGATCATCTGTATGCGTAATTTGATATTGCTTGTTTTTAATATGACGCTCAAATTTAGACACACAAATACATATTCAGTAGGCTATTAACTTTAAGGCTTCAACTAAAGTAAAACACACTATTAACACACACACTACCTGCAAGAAGTCTGAATATAAATAAAAACACTCAGCAAAAAGACAAACACATCCTTGCTCTGTGCCCAAAAAAGCGCTTACCTTTTAATTGTGCCGCGAACGCATCATCCACATGCAATAAAAACATCCATAGTTAACTTGTCAACAACTGATGTCCGTCCCGTCGGACTGATCCGCCTCCGTTCGCCTGCAGCAGCACTGATGGATCAGCCGAGTCTGAACCCAGAGCACCTAAAGGCACAGTGACGTCAGGGTCACCTGGGCAGCTTTTCCCCGCCCCCTACCGGTGCACGACTGAAACTACACAGACTGCGGTGAAAAACACTTCACACTGAAGATGTCTTTACTTTCTTGGCTGTTGTCATACCTGCAGAATATCATATCTTAGAAATTTAGATCTCTAATCTTTCCCATGAATTTAAAAATATTATCTTTTTATGTAAATTATCATAATTTGATATGAACAGTTATGAACTCTGCATCTTCTACTTCATGCACGTCTATGTATTTGAGTGTAATAAAGCACTGGCTCCACCTTGTGTCCACTCATAAAAATATATGCTTTTTTTTTTTTTTTCCAAACATTCCTTACATGGAATCTGAAGTAAATCCAAATGCTAATTTAAATAAATAAATACTATACTAACCATCTATCACACTGCTGTTTTTCTTCTCAGTTGCTGGATGAATGCTGAATGAACTACTTTGCACATTAGGCAGACACAGATTTTATTTTGAAATCCTCGAAACATATTTTTTTCTTTATCTTTTAACTCAGTGTGAGAGGTTGGCTTTTACTGTCTTAATGTAAAATAACTTTTACTGGTTGTATTCCTTCTTTTATGGGTTTTAACCGTTTTTTTGTCTGTGTATAGAACTTTGGCTGAATGTATTGCTTTTAAAGAGGTTTATAAAAAAAAAAAGTTTGTTCTGTCCTGTTTGCTACAATTACATTTCAGTTTTTTCTTGCACTTCATAATGTTTTGTTTATTGTACTTTAGCACTGATGCTTGATTTGCTTGAAAAATCTCTGTTATAGGCAATATAATGTAAATTAATTAATGCATATTTTAGCAGACATTTTGGTTTGTTTTTCAGTAAAATAACAAAGAAATGCAGATGATCCTAATAACACCAATGACAGATCAGTCCCAGAGACCTACATGGGATGTAGCTATTGTGAAAAAAACTATTATTAGTGCATCAGTAACAAAAATAAATAAATAATAATAATACCACCACCACTACTATTACTACCATTTCTGGCTGTTTCCATCCAACCCGTTTCGTGCATCTCCACGCTCTTCCTCTTTGTAGTTACAATAATGTATTTTATTGAATTGTTTGCATCATTTGTCCATTTTGTATATGTGTAAAAGTGATATGTGGTTTCCCCCCCTCTAGTAGAAGTTTAAGTAAAAGTGAGATGCAAGAACAAATTGTATTCCTAGAACTGTCATACACTATTAATATTATGTTTTTATACTTCTAACATTTATTTCTTAAATGTGAATTTATTCATTATGGGATGTGTAAACAATAATGTGCATAGACTGTGAGGGTAACAATGTTAGTCCAAAATAGGAAGATTTATATTTAAGGAAAAACAATCATAAAGATGCATAAACATGACTGAAATGCTGCTATTTATTAAAGTGCAAATGCAAAAAGAAATATTTTCAGACATTAGAGTTTTGTTCACACAATATATTCATCCTGTACAAAAACAATTACTCTGAATTTAAGTGATATTAAGACGTGTTTAAATGTAAGTAATACATAATGGTTTACACATAATGTACACATAACATTTTGCTTATTGAATAATTTTTTTTTTTTTTTATACAAGTGTAAAATGGATTTACAGGTAAAACATCTGTGAAAAGCATTTATGAAGTAGTATTTCAGATAAAGTATAACCACTGTAGTGACAGATTAAGATCTTAAATCATGGTAAAACCACAGAAAGAAAAGGCTAAGATACATTTTCACACAGAGGAGATTAAGGGATGAATCACGCAGAATATTCATTTTTTCACACATCCTCCCACATGGATGTTTTTTTTTCTTTCATCATGTCACAGGATGTGGAACAGTTGTGTTGGTGCCACAGTCAATATACTCATAGATGTCAAAAGACAGACGCTCCGTGTGTGACAGGTAAGTAAGATTCAGCGTCATTCTGGAAAAGAGGACAAAAAAAAGAGAGAATAAGAGCTGGTTTTGTCCGTTTTCATCAGTTGTTGAATTACGGCACAGTTACACTCACAACAACGACTTGAGAAGCAGAACTACTACATCTGAAATAAATGTGTGTGACAGCTACCGTGTGCAGCTTCAAAACAGGAAACTACACCGTGGCCAATAATCTGAGTTTTTATTTTGAAGTTTCTCTGTTTCCTGTTTTATTTTGTAAAGTTGGTGTTTGATGTATGTTTTGGATTGTGTCCAATAAATATTTCCTTCTGCATGGGTCTTGGAATCTGTTTCTGATTTTGCTCATTAACTGTTTGTGTCCAGTCATTTCTCTGCTTTTGGGTCTCATCCTGTATGATTAAAACATATAAAATAAGTTAATCTGTTTAACTGACATGACATACAGTAACTAGAAAAGGTCTTAGAGAGCGCAAACCTCCGCCAAGCAGCACAGTTCCCCCACATATTGTGACTGCCACCCCACAATATTACTCCCACATTTGTTTTTGATCTATTTTATTAGATTCTTTTCACTGGAAACATACCCAAAGAAATGTGAATTACATGCTGCTAAAAAAGAAATTAACAAATCCAAAATTTTAATTTTTGGTGGGTTATAGCCTTACCATTTTTTCAAAAATAGGGGGTGCCTAGGAATTTTGAAATAAACACTCAAAACTCCTTAAAATACGCCCAGAAACATGTAGGTGGACATCCAAAATGATGTAGAGCAGTTTAAAACAATATATGAAGATGGTCCAAAATTTTAATTTTTGGTGGGTTATAGCCTTACCGTTTTTTCAACATAGGGAGCGACCATAAATTTTGAAATAAACACTCAAAACTCCTTAAAATACCCCCAGAAACATGTAGGTGGACATCCAAAATGATGTAGAGCAGTTTAAAACAATATATGAAGATGGTCCAAAATTGTAATTTTTGGTGGGTTATAGCCTTAGTTAATAATAACAACTTTTTAACCAATAATCTTATCAATACAGTTAAATAATTCAGAAAAAAATGCAGGTAATAAAATAAAATACTGTCATTTTTTGCAAAATTGATTTATTAATAAGACCCATGTAGATGATTGTACACGTGTTCAGTTAATGCTAAAAAAACAAAAAACAAAAACGTTTTGTCTGTTTTCTCTGTGTTGATTTGATAACCTTTGAATTTACTTTGGGCTTTTATGAACATCTACGAGATCGGTAAATTAAATGTGTGCAAAATACTAAATTCTCATAGAAAATGTGATGATAAATGGTGATAAATAACTGGAATTCATTTGGAAGTCGTCACAAAAATAACTCGACGTCTTGTTAAGATAAATGAACATTTGAGATTGAAACTGTGAGGACATCCTGTTTTGTGCCTGTGGTTTATAAGTCACGGTGCAGATGTGAGATATGAGCAACTGCCTTTTCCGCTGATTTTTAGATTGACTGATAAAGATTGGTTGATACTCACTGCAGCACCAGAAGTAAATTGTGAACCTGGACAGAGCTTGACTTGCAGTGAGCGCTAAAAAAATACATAAATAAATAAAAAAGATAAAGCAGATGATGTATTGAATTCAGAAAAAAATGTAGTCTTGTTATAAATGTTATAATTTTCTGCACTATTTTAATGGAGATTTAAGGTTTCATTAAACTTACTTTAAGCCTTTATCAACAATCGTCAGGTCAGTTTGCACTTTATACTGTGGAAATAAAAAAAAAAAGAGAAATAAAAGATTATTTTCATGACAACAACAGCTTTTTTTTAATGAATTTAACCGTTTTAGACACTTACAAATCTGTCTGATCGGGACTGGATGGAAGACATATTTGTTATTTTGGTGTTACCCGCCACGAGGTTCGTGAACAGACTCTGGATGTCGAGCTCTACGATCTGAATAGGCACGTAGTTTTCGTTGGCGATGTTGATGAGATTCTAAAATTGTGAAACACAGAATATCAGGTGAAAACAAACAGGCCTTTCTGTCATTAAAGATCTTACAGGACTTTGCCCTTTGCAGTGATAATCTCCGAGGTGTCATGTGAATTCTCTTTTGATGGTTCTTTTATAGTTAGCACTTGGACTCGTGTCTTCGCGACATTACATTAACGTCACATTACTTTATCACACTTGTTGAATAAGTTCTACGCAGCAAACGGACGGCTCAGGCCTGCACATGTTTGGACTATTACACACATATACTGTTACTTACAGTGACTTCCATATTGACACTATCGTCAGTGAAGTAAACCACGACCGACAGCACAGAAACAGGCGTCAGGCTGATACTCCGGGGGTACAGGAAGAAGAGGATCAAACAGCAAAGAAACAGACAAGCAGCTGTGGATATACACACGTAGAGTTTCCTAAAAGGCAACAGAAAAACACAAAATTATATGTCGAATCATAAACTGAAGGGTGTTTCTGTGTAAATAAGATGAGATAATCCTTGTTTCCACAAATATTTCAGCAAAAAAGAGCAATATTAATGGTAAAAGTGGTAAGTAGAAGAGAAGTAAAGGAGTAAAAAATAGATGAGAGGAGAAACAAATGTAAAGGAATAGAGGTCGACCGATATATTGATTTTTTTTTCAATATCAGCCTTAATTTTTTTGAAAGACAATATTTGAGCACTAGTAAAAATGGTAAAAGCTATTTGACTCCACCCCTTTTTTAAAAATTTTATTTATTTATTTTTTAATATAATTTATCTGATTTTGCTGCAAATCGCAAATCGTAAATTTAATTTATTTTATACAGTTATACGTCTTGTATCCAATCCCTTTGGGTGGTGTTTGCGTCTCTGCAATTGTGTGTTTGTTTTAGTTTCGATGTTGCGTTAGTGGGTGGTGTTATGCCGTGGGTGGATGTTGTATTAAAATAAAATAATAAAAAAAAAAAAAGAACTACGTCACATAAAATAACCAAAATAATCATATCATAATCTTCTTTCCTGTACAGTGATTGTCATATGCATACTCTGAAACTAATAAAAAGACCATTGAGGAAAAAAAACAAAAAGCTATTTGATCAGGCACCTGTGTGGGCAGCACATGAACAAGATACAAGATTGGTTCATGTAACATGTCTGTGCAACATCCCCAGAACACTGAGGCAATACACGGTGTTTACACCAGCTCATATCATACAGCAGTAAAGAAGTAAGTAAAACACCTAAATATGCAAAGCAAGAATGACATTTCTTCATGAATTGAAAAAGAAGACAAGCAGAGAAATCAAAAACAAAGTGACAGATTTGTATTTTTTATATATATTTCTTGGATTTTTAATGTTTTTTTGCCACTTATGGGTAAGGAAACAAATGTGCTAACTTCATTGACCTTGATTTTCTACATAACAATATATATATTTTTAGGGCTGAGAATATTAACGCGTTAATCGCGATTAGATTAATGTAAATTGTGATCGCGAATATTTTTTTAATCGCGATCAGAGTTTACCAGCATTTTCCGCACTTCT
>JAPSES010053759.1:0-11672 GCA_029822895.1 Maxillicosta whitleyi | reverse complement strand
TAATTAACCGAGATACTGAGAAACTAAATTTTTGGCCCCATTGACCCCAATGTTAATGAAAATTTCAAAGTGATCCACAATCCAGGATTTCTTCCGTATCACCCCCAAAAGTTAAACATTTCTTCCTTGTGCCATTGCCAACAAATCCTGAAAATTTCTTCAAAATCCGTCCATAACTTGACAGACAGACAGACAAACACCAGTAAAAACATAACCTCCTTGGCAGAAGTAAAAATACAAACAGCTGATCATCACCATAAACCAAACCTACACCTTCTTAGTGAGACATTTTGTGGTTTCTATCAGTTCCTTCAGGTGTGTCTCATGCTCCCTCACTTCACCTTGGGTGCCTGTTAACAGAAGTGCTTTCTATGTATCTTTCTAACTGAGGTAAATTCCTTCAATCCATTTACTGATCTCTAAAATTCATGCAGGCTTATGAAACGCTGCCCTCTGAAAGGAAAGAAAATAAGTACCGTAAGCATAAAGGGAAGCTATGCTGTATGGGTGGATAGGAGTCTGGATGAATGTATCAAGAGCACAGATTACAATTTCTTCCCACGTTTATCTCACTAAAAAGCAAGTAAAAGCTGCTGTCTGTTCCGATTTTAGTCAAATTAATTGTGAATGGATAATGAATAGTTATTATTTTTTGACTTTCAGTCAAAATTAAGGCCTTTGTTACAGTTAACCCATAAAGACCCAGTGCGACTTTTGTGGCACTTCCAAAATACTTTTTTCTCTATATTGAACTTCTCTTAACAGATTTATCACCACTTATTATACTATCATCCTCTGTATTTGGCATTTTTTCCAGTGTAAATCATGTATTTTCCTGTATTTAATGTGCTGATCCTGTAGATGTTCATAAAAGCTCAGATTAAAGTCGAGGGTTGTTCGACCAAAAACACAGAAAACTGAAGAAAAAGTGAGTTTTTTTCAGTAAAATATATCACTCATGGAACATAAACCAAGTATTTCCATCCATGGTCATTGATCCAACTCCATGGGTTTTACTGGTGAATCAATATTGTAGAAGATGACAGTGTTTCCATAGTAACCACGGAGCCTCTGAATATCCAAATGTGTCATATACTGATGACCATGAAAAGAGGAATAACTGTATTTTACACCAATTATTTACATGAATGGATAAAATCAGTAGATGCTTTTAGTCACCATTGGATGTTTGGGTCTTTATGGGTTAACTGGTTTTTGACATAAAGCTGTACATTTGACAAGTTAATTTTATTGCAGGCAAAACATAAGTTGTTTTGCAAATTCCTGCAAAAACTCAACCAACTGAAAGTTTTTGTTGTAATTAAGCATTACATTTCAGCACTTATCCAGCACAGTCTAATTTTCTGTGACTTTTTTTTTTTTTTTTTAGAATAGCCAATTATCAGTTCTACTTCAGATCTTTCTGCCTAAAATCCTACAAGCAGTCACACCACTCAGAGTAATGAATGTGCCATTAAAATGCATATGTATGCAAAGAAGTCACACAGGTATAGTGTTAAATATAGAAATAGCAAACGTATTATTAATAACAACACATATATCTGGGTGTGTAACATTACAAGGTGTGCCTATGAACAATTAAATGGTTCTATAGTTACTAAAAAGTCTTGAAAAATAAGTACACGATCCTTTGCTGTTACAGTTTGAGCTGTGAAGTGATCAACCCCACTTTTGAAGAAAGTAATCCTGACATTTTGTGAAGTAAGCTGCTTGATAGAGTGCTCACAGAGCTGACTGCCATGGGATTTAAGAAGTTTTAAACTAATACCCTGTCATATATTTCCCACGTCCCACAAAGTTCTTGTACGGTATCCTTAAAATACACCCCGGTGTAACTCTTTAAAGCCTGGGACAAACTGCCTGCCTCGCCTCACTCTGCTGCTCTCATTTGTGTCCACACCAGCAGCCTGTTTACTGCTGCATCACATCCACTGTGTGCCGTATATGCTGTAGAATGAGTTTCCCTGTAGCTACAGCCATCAATATGGTTTTATTTAGTCATAAATCTAATTTATAAGAGAAGAGTTCAAGTAGCCATGTGACATTATTTCACTCTCAGGGAGGGCAGTAAAGTAAAAAGGTAGAGTTAAGTTGCAAAGCAGATCTCTTCTCATGTATGTGATTAAGCCTTTGTGCTCTATTGTTGTGAATTTGCCTCAAAACTCCACTGTTTTTTTTTTTTTTTTTTTTTTTTAATGAGGTGCTGCTCAACAGTCTGTGATTGTACACAATAGTGCGTTAATGATTCTTTCAGATCGACTATTTGTCAATAAAGTCGAAGTTGACCCGTCGTGTGATGACGTCATTACATTGACTACGGAGGAACGTCACTGACACACAAGTGATTAACAATGAACAACTAGTGCTAACGTTCACTGGAACATGAACCATGTAAAGAGGAAAATAAAAACTGTACAGACACAAGCATCAACAGTCCTTCTCAAACATTTGAACCAAAACTAAACACAGGCTAACACCTTGGATTTTCTGTTAAATTTAAGTGAAAAACGTAAAGTGTAAAAAGGTTAAATGTCAGCAGCTAAGACGCACAGTTAGAGGAAAGAGCAGATTGTGTTCATGAACTAAATGAACAGAATAATCCGAACACACTGTGTATTCACATTATTATTCAGTATTAATGCTTAGAACATAGTTTTTCTAGATCAGTCAGTTTAGTTTCTACTCTGAGTCGTCTTCTACCTTCACAGTCCTTGTGCTTCTGATGCTCGGGTCGGGGTTTGTTTTTTTTTTCAACCTGCTTTTGTGGAATTATTTGACCCGCACCAACCCGACCTGGGTGTGGGTTGGACCTGCGAGATTATGGACATGCGCTGAACAATGGCTCGCGCTGTCAGGTGATGGAAGGAAGAGAGAAAGAATAGCATATACACAACACATAGACGTGCCGACTCCTCCAAAGTGACATCGACTTGTGTCACAGATGTCGATGTGTAAACAAACTGGCTTTTCAGTTAGTGCCCTAGTACATAATATGTTACCTGATTACCTCTGATGCTGACATTCATGAATCACTAGTCGCTTTTCCATTGATCCTCAAATTGTATGCATAAATATGCAATTTGCCTGATGGAAAAACAACAATTTAACCAAAACTCTCTTTCTACAATTTAAAGTTTTTGCACTGGGAAGAGATGGTTTTTCGGGCATTATGTGATTGCTATATCATATACCCTATAACATATAAACTGCAATAGAAAGACTAGGTCAGATTAGAGTCACATGAAAAAAAAGGATATTGATAGACATTACAATAAGCAAAGAAGAAGAGTTTTAAAAGAAACATAGTTTGTGTGGACACACCAGGAAACTGAATCAATTTTTGAATTTAGTAGGGATAGAGGGGTAATATATAATAATAATAATAATAATAATAATAATAATGAATATATCTGTACATCAATGTGATATTTATATTCATTGCCATGTTTATGGGATGACTTTTTGTGTCATTTCACAATAAATAAATAAATCATTGCATTTGTGATTTAATGGAGAAAAAAACAACAACATTATGCAGTAGTGTTTTTCAATGTTTAGTAAATATCTGTAAAGTTTTGCACATATGTCCAGTGGAAAAGCCACTACTGTCTACAGACTCTTAGTGTGTTATTACTTTTATGACATTCTACTGTTTTTGGGGTTTTTTTTGTATCATTTTTGTTATGTTTGGATTATTGACTGGAACTGGAACTATTAACTGACTTATAGCAGCATCAATAAATTAATCTACATACGTACCTGAGAATGGAATTTTTTTACGAGAATTGTGACAATTATGCCCAATATCACTAATTTGCACTGGTGTTATTGTAGGTGCTATATTCAAATGAAAAATCTTTGTTTAATTTAGGACCTGCATCACAACTCCACTGAGAGCCTGCTGATCTACTGCTGCACCTCCCCTATGGAAGGAGATTGAGGACACACAAAACACACACACACACACACACGCACACACACTCTGCCTCAACAACCACCCCAAGTCTAATGGACACTGCAATACTCCCCCTACCTCAGCTCAATAATAACAACCCATGCACCTCTCTGTTTTTCAGTCTTAGCTTGTATATATATCCTATATTACATGTATATATCCTTATATAATCCTTATTTATTGCTCATATTACTTATCTGTAGTACAGAGTTAGCTTTTGTATATTTCAGTAGTTTTAGAGGTACTTTAGTAAGGGCTAAATATTAAAATTATAGTGGAAGGTGTCCTATGTAAAATGATTGCTGGTATATTGTCATTTATCCCAGCAGTAACTGTGCCAGGTAGTCACTAAATCAATCAATAGTGCAATCTGGTTAAACAAATAAGTCTGACTATCATTGGATTTCACTGTTCATCATTAGTCATAACTCACACATGAAAAATAGGCTTCTCTCCTATTTCCTACACAGTGGTGCAACATCACTTGAAGTGCACCTCCTGTGAGCTCTGATCTGTTCATATGCATGGTGTGTTCAGGGTCTCAGTTTCCTCCAATTTATCTGTTTCTTTAGTTTTGTTCGTTCTTTAGTTGTTTCTTTAGGTCCACAATCTGCCTTTTGTGTGACTGAGCATTGTCCTTTTCCTATTGTCCTGGATACAATGAACACATTACATACAGTATGTGGAGAAGACGCTGCAGCGGCAGGAATACAAGGGCACAGAGCTTCACTGAATGCCAACTTATACTGACACAAAAAAATGATACACTTCATCAGGCATTTATGTCACAAAGCCATAAAGAGAAGCTATGAAACAGCAATTCAACATCCAAGTGAGCTGTCAAACATATCTGTCAGTCAAAGCCTGACTCAAACACATTAGTGGCAGTTGCTGGTCTTTCAAAGAGGAGAAGCTCATTGTTAGCTTACATCATAAAATTGTCAATTTATTTATATGTAAATTCTGCCTTGCTAGCTAGCTAGCTAACTAACTTTCTAGCTAGCTTGTTCCCTCCGACCTAGTCAACAGCATGACTGATTGAACTGAATCTAACAAAATTATATTAAACTCGAACAAGGAATTATTGAAATTATGTTACACTGAAACAAGGAAATATGATAAGTGTGTTTTATTTACAGTGTAAGAAATCAACAAGTAATTTTGGTGAGAAAATGCCAACAAATGAGTCGCAGTTTGTCTTAGTTTATCTGTGATGGGACTGACAGGCTGAGCAGTCATGTGACGGTGTAAATCTCAAAATACCTGTCAATCAAAATGGGATTCAGCCTTTCGACAGATCCTCCAATCATCCCACGGAAGCCCAGCATGCCAGCATGCGGGCCCGCCGACAGCTCCATTCACCCCCAGAGATGCTGAGTTTCCGGGGGCGGGACAAAATCGTGGCATTTATCCAATGACTGTTGAGTTTTGAGGCAATGAAAAAAAGTGTGCTACTGAAGTGCATGGACGCTCAGCTTCTGTGGGCAAATGCTCTGGTTCATGTTACAGTTATGGTTAGGATTATGTGAATGGGAGAACTTGGTGAAATTGAATAATGCATGAAAGGTAGAAAATATTATAAGAATTGTGGTATTACTTGCTTGTCCTTCATCCTCCACCACATCAGTCCCTGTTTTGTTTTTTTTTTAAATAACTAAGGGGACTTGGCTGTCTTGATTTTTCGTGTTAGCAAAGTAGCATCTAATTTGGATCTAATTTCAGCTAAACGAGACAAGACTTGATAATGATTGGTTCATATGCATACTTACCATCAACTGGACAGGGGGTGAACTACAGGAGAGTTTGAATGAAGTACTGCCCTGCGTTCCAATATCCATACTTTCCGTACTTACCGTACTTAGTTTGAGTACGAAGGGTGTTCATATTACGATTGCGGTGAAAATAAGTGTACTTAAAGAACCCGGATGGTGCACTCAAAACGGTCAAATCGTGAAGTGTGGAATGATGTACACGTTCCGCACTTAACGATCGCCATCTTCAGTCTGTAGCAGAACAGGCTTGAAAAATAAAATAAAAATCAATGACGGCGTCGCATTTTACATAATGTTTATGCGCAAACTCATTTTCAAGGTAGAGGTCCATGAAGGGTTAAATATTCGCGAAGTCGGGGATGATTTTTGGCGGAATGACAAGCTGGGCGGGAGTCGCGATCGTAATTTCCGGTAAGAGCACCACGAAGTGTACGATTTGGAACAACACTGACCTGTTGAAATCAGTGCACTCAGTAAGTACAGATAGTGTACTTCGTAGAAGTGTACTCAAGAAGTATGGATATTGGAACACAGGGCTGGTGTCGTATACAACGTAGCTGTGAATACAGTTCTATACAGGTGAGATGCTGTTATGGACTGTGTGATGCCTTGTTAAAAGAGAGACAGACTGATGATCCTATGAGCAGGTTCTGTTCACAGTGTTATATGAAAACTTTGTTTGGATGATTACCCTCTATTTTAATCTGTCAAAATGACAGAGGGCCTTAACAATTTTCCGTCCTCTTGGAGTATTGGATGGAATATTGCATTGGAACGCCTCTCCTCAAGCCTACATTATTCAGAGACTATAATTAACTTTAAATAATTGTGTATAATCCACATTCTCTTTGGGGTGTTGTATCATTTGTTGTTTAGAGTAAAGTCCGACTGACCAAATATATTACACTTCGTGGGCCCTTTTAGTTTTTATCATCATATGTGGCCCTCACTGTTTGTTTCAGCCTCTTTCCTGCCACACTGCACTGCCTGAAGACAGTTTTGTGAGCAGCTGTACAGACTGGAATAGTGTGACACCGGTTTATCACATAGATTGAATTTTTGACCTTTGTTTCGCAGATGATGACACAAACAGACATAATTAAGAAAGTGTTCATGGTGTTGTAAGCAAGGTTCACAACAGTTTGTACACTTGTTAGCTTAGTGATGACTGCGATAATCCTCTCCCCTTCAACAGCATATTTATTTGATCTGCGGAGGATCAGCAGCCACAGTTGATTAGATTTATTGAATGTGGAGTCACACTGTGTCATTAATGTGTCATGTGGTGTTTATGTCATATTCATCACATAAAGTCTGATGATCCATGATGTATATGCTATATGCTATGTATATGCCCCCAGAGTTTCTGCAAATGTCTGAAAGTAGCATGCTGAACCCCATACAATGGGCTTTGTTCTCTCAACAACGTTGACATCTGATGGATTGCCATAGTGAGGATGCATATATTGCCATGATCATTCATCTTGCCAAAAGTGACATAACAGCAAAACAGCGCATAACTCAAAGTACATCAACACCTAATGGCAAAAGAATTGACATTGCTCAAGGGCAAACACTAACGTAAGCTCATGTGACATAAGCACCAACAAATTAGGATATGAGAACTAATGGAAACCCGAATAAAACACATTTTGATTAGATTACGTGTCTCAAATTAGAGGTCACTTCAAAGACCTTTTTTTTTTTTTTTTAATCTTGAGGTATCTCAAAAACCCAGACTCATCCTCATAGGAAAGAAAAAAACAGGTTATTTCTGCATTTAATCTATTTAGAGGGAAATCTACCCTTGTGGCACAAAATAACAGTGTGTATTAAAGACTTCCAAATGCAGTACACAAAATGTATGTACTTACTAAGGAATGGATGAGGAATGAGATAATTGATCAGTTGTGACAAGCTCCTGATGGAGTTCAAACTGATTATTTGACAAACATCTATAATGGACATATTTACCATATTTTCTTCAGTAATTCTGAACAATAAAAATGTAGGCATGATGTGTCTGCAAACAATGAATATAAAGTGTCCCTCTGCCCTGAGTCAGAAAGGTTTTTTTTTTTTTTTTTTTTTATTCTTTTTAGCTCACATTCCATTAAATTGTGACTTAAACTACAGATAAAAATAATTGTATCATGATTCCAGTTGAGTGAGTGGGATGGCAGAAAAGAAATTGCTAACATGATCAGTCTACTACACATTTTTCCTTACTGGGGCTGAGAAAAGAGCATAATCATCATTGTTTTTAGTCATTCACAGCCAGGGTCCTGAGTTGGACCATGTGTTAGAAAAGTACTGTCATTTAGAACAGTTAACAGCAAATGTAAAATAGCACTGCATGCTTTGATTATAAATAAAAGCAGCTTACATCATAAAATGTTGTGTATTATTAACTCATCACAGTAGATGTTGAATTCCAATGGTCTTTTTTTTTTTTTTTTAGTATTTTCTAGATTATAAATTAATTTTGAAGACATTATTATTATTATTATTATTATGAAATAAACAAAAAGTGGTAAACAGAGATATTTTTGGTATTTTAGTGTCCTCAAAGTACCACCCTTTGATTTAATGATCACTTTGCATAGTCTTGGCTGGTTTCATCAGACCAAAACATAGGGCTCCAGTCTGTCCGCTTGGTCCTCTGTCTCTTTAACGATGTTCAACTGAGCCATCAGGATATGGGCCTTATTGGTGCCACTCCTCCTGAAGATGGTGTTGCAGGTGTTCTTGACTCAAGCCAGGAGGTGGACTAGGTCTGCTGAAATCCAAGCTGGCGCCACCACAGCAGTGTTTCCCATTAATGATGACATAAGCTATTTGGCCCTGCCACAGCCATATAATGAAAATACTGAGTCTCCTTTAATCATCATGTGAAGTGATAATGGAAATTAATTTCGGGTCAAATTGAGACGTGTTGCCAGTGTTTCAAGGCATGGTGATGAAAATAAATGTATCCACACTAACAACATTTATTCACACGTGCGCACTCAGCTGAGCCAGCTGCCTCTGAAACCACAAGAGCTGCAGAGATATCGACCCCCAACTCAATGAGATAAGCTCAATATTGATGTTAATGGCAACACTACTATCGCTCGTTGTTTATTTGCTAAGTAATTACTGTTGGTCAGTGTGCAATGTTTGGTGTTAAGTGAGCTAAGCAGGTTAACAATAATAATGTTCATCTTGAAAAACATAAACATAATTTTCACAGACAAATATGACATTAATCAAGTAAATAATGAAGCTGACAAAGACTGGTCTGTGAAACGAGACCTTGCTTACATCGATGCCTTTCAGTTTATGACATAAAGCTGAGCAGCCAGCTCTCAAACAAAACTGTAATTTTTCTCAGGGTGAAAGTAACTTCAGAAGTGATAAAAAGACAACATTGACACAAAGTAATGCATCCATTATAGAAGACTCCTTTGTCCTCTGATATGAGTCTCTGAGGAATCCTGAAAGCCCTTACGAACTAGAAAGAGTGGCTCATAGCCAGCAGATGTCCTGTAGATAATGTAAGTTTCCAAAGAAACTCTCAGGTAGAGACTGTGGGATGTGAGAAGCATGTGGTGGCACTGTCCATGTTGACCTCCGACAACATCCCAGGAAGGTCATGTGGTCCCTGTTGTCCTGGACCTACTTGTAGGTATCCAGTGTCAGCTGAAATTCGGTCTTGTCACAGTTGCAGTCGATCTGGTGGGTTTTTCTTTTAACCTGTAAAGCAGGGTACACACATAAAGATAACTGTTTCTGTCCTGATTTCCTCCACTCCCCCAAACACCAGATTATCTCCTGTTTTATAACATTATCCTGTGGTCTGAGGTGTGTTAGGAGAGAATGTGTCCCAATAATGGGCTCCAAAACACATCAGGGCCAACAATTGTAAATATTAAACTTGTTCAATATTTACAACCAAAAACCTTCATGTGTGGAAAGCCAATAACTCCTGAGTCAGGACTCTGTGAATTGTGACATGAAGCTGAATGTAGTCAATCAAAAAGTGAGCTGACTGAGGAACAAGGAAACAAACATAAATGAAAACAAGCATGGCTGACCTGAAATATAAAGTTCAGTGAACCTCAGAAAAGGAGAACCAGCTCATGGAACTGTGGGAAGCCTGAGAATGTCTATTCGACATCTCTGCTTCTGTTTCTTCTTTGTTTTTGTTCACATTTGATCTTGCAAGATTTCTGGCTTGGACGAGTAGATTCTAGATGGGTGGTGGAGCACTATTATGATATGTGTGGTGTGCTGTGTTGACATTATCGGAGCACACCTCACATAGTACAATTAAAACTGTTCAATGGCTGATTTTTTTTTTTTTTTTATCTTCATGTGTGTGGTCTAGAACAGATAAAAACAAGTGCGTACCCCACTTAAATCGTTACTTTATTTACCATCCACTGAATTGAACAGCACAGATAAAGCTCTGACAAAAGACCTCATGAAAGCCATCTCCTGTATCAGGGAGGACCACACAGACTATGGTTTGGCAGAAAAAACATTTGATATTAACATTTATTTCCTCATATGTGTTGCTGGTTGAAATTAATGCCCGCAGTGTGTAATTCTACTTTGGAGAAAAAGAAGTGGTAGTTGACATGTACTGACCTGCTGGCAGCTGCTGTCACAACATGTGGCTGAACAGGGTATTTTATATGTGTTTCCCAAGGTACATGAACCAGGGCTCACAACTAAAGTGAACACCCCATAGACCTACAGTGAACTTTCGCTTCAAAATGGCCTTTTTTTTTTTTTTTTCAAGGAGTCACTTCAGCCGCATTTGTTTATTTGGACAATCTAAGTCTTCTTGTGGGTCTTCTTTACAGATTACTTTAAGTTTTTAGATCCAGTAGTGGGTTCTATTATTTGATCTGCCAGGCTTTTGTTGATGTGTTTATGATTGCTAACCTGCTACGTTGGGCTTGCATAGCTTGTGTTTATTGAATAAAACATAATTTTTCCGGGGAAACATCTTGATTATAGTTGTGGTCAACACATTACATTAATCCACTTGTTCTATTATAGATACTTAAGGCTCCAAAAACCAAGAAATATTTAACCTTTACTGAACCAGATGAAATCGATATTGAAATAAACAATCTGTCATGAGAGAGAAATACATGAACTCTAGATGTAACAACATCGACTACATATCCATATGTGATGTCCTTCTCTGAATTGACTCCGAACTGAGGATGCAAAGTTTACACTAAACTCTTCAGTATCTTCATTTTTTTTAACCTGACCTCTTCCTGCCCTTAATCACCACTCACTGACTCGTGCTACCACTCCAGGTATTTGGGAAGAACCCATCCTATCTACTGTGATGTAGGTGCTACGCTGTCATATGAATGGAGAATGCATGCATAGAGAATGAATGCAAGAGGAAGATTAGAGAAGTAACAGATAAGTGTCAAAATTTGCTTCCCCATCCGACAGGCCCAAGTCCAGATTGACATGAGCGGCCCAATTAGCCACTCCGCCATCCAATCGTATTATTCTCAAGATTCTTTAAAACAGATCTAATTTCTGTCACTTTCAGGTCCATGACTAAATTACTCAATGAAGAAAGGGCTTCATTACCTTCGCCAAGGAGGTTATGTTTTTGCCGGCATTTGTTTGTCTGTCTGTCTGTTTGTGTGCAACATAACTCAAAAAGTTATGGATGGATTTTGATGAAATCTTCAGGATTTGTTGGCAATGACACAAGGAAGAAATGATTAACTTTTGGGGGTGATCCAGAAGAAATCCTGGTTCACTTTGAAATTTTCGTTAACGTTGGGGTCAATGGGGCCAAAAATTTTGTTTCTCAGTATCTCGGTTAATTATTGACCAAACCTAATTTTCAGGAAATGTTCGCTCTGAGACAAGGAACAGATGATTAAATTTTGGAGGTGATC
>JAPSES010053748.1:0-11672 GCA_029822895.1 Maxillicosta whitleyi | reverse complement strand
TATATATATACAAAGTCAGTCTACCCTACAGTCTGTGGCTGTAGGATTTGTCCATTGCAACAATTGTACGTGTGGGTTTCTCTAAATTGACTACAAACAAGCTATTTCATCAATATACACATCTGCTTATTGTGTGAGTGTTTCCTACAAAAACAGAAGACCCTCAACTGGAGGCCAACTGCAATATAAGCTGTGTTTCTGTGTGATTCTGGCCAAAGACCAAACACACAGCTCATTACCTTCCCTTATTGTCATCATATGTCATAATCATAATAATTGGCTGTGCATTAACAATAACTTGCTGTTGTAATTTCACTATTAATCTCAATATAGGGATTATCACTGTTAATACATACTGATGTGTAGCAGCATGAATGTGATGTACAGCAGCAGAAGGTTTATGGTCATGTTCTGCTTTATGTGGTCATGACTTATTTAGTGAGTCCATCACTGAGGCCCATCTCATAATAAGCAACATCTGCTCTTAATGGTATTTTAATGATATGACTTCTCCTAATATTATAGTGGAATTACTATTGTTTTAATTACTTCTTTCCTGTTTAAAAAAAAAAAAGAATCACATAGATATATATAGATATATATATATATATATATATATATGCAGTTTCTTTTCTGTTTTGGTCTGAGAGCATTTATATCTAGCCTCTAGAATAGCCATGTGTCCATATAGGACATGGTAGACATCTAACATGTGCACGGCTTCAGTCATGTATGGACAATCACTGTTAAAATCTGACTAATGAAGAATGGGAAAGCAGTCTAACTTGACGTCGGATTATTATAGTTTTGCATGGAAACTTCTATTTTTTTTGGAGGAGATCATCATCATTAAACAAACTGCATTTTAGTCACCAAAAAGAGAATGGATCTGACCTTTGCAAATGCCAGATTGTATCACAGTTTCCTCATAGCACACCTGTCATAGCTGCCCACCTCCAGACTTAGTTGCATTGTTTGGGTGTATAGTTTTAGGTCTGAGATGGAGTAGGTTACAGATTAGTTAGTTTGTAGTTGTTATTTTTCCTTTTCTGTCATATGCTATTTTTCTTTATGACCACTTTGGTGGATGATGACTAAAAATCCAAGATGTCCAAATCATAAGGAACAATTTATTATAAATTATGCATTAATACAATGCTCAGAGGGTTGGAATGTGACCTATAGAAGATACTGGCAGAGGTAGATTGTTTCATTTCACCATTTTTCGGTACAAACCAGCCCTGACTGGCTTCGAACGACTCTTCCGATGTTTCATCTGTTGAAGTGTCTGGAGTCTGCTGCAGCAAATCAGCCTAAATGGCTCTTGCGTTCTCGTAGATGATACCGTTCGTCGCGGTATCTCCTTTGCGCTGCTTCTACGTCAACCACACCCACAGAAACTTCTTTATGTTGTTATGGACAGAGGTCTGCAGCTTACAAATGATTTGAATGCCTTTAGCTGACGTTATAGCCTTTATTGACTTCTGCTTTTATTTTGGTACATATTACAGAAGTACTACGCCTGCCTGCCTTGCCAAGAAAATTACATGAAAACCTCATTCAGCTTTTTCTGTGAATTAATGCTTAATTCAATGGACATCATCTGCTTCTTCTTCTCAGCAATGTCCTTTGCACTCACTTTCTTAGGAGCTATGGTTAGAAAACTGTTTAACTGCACAAAAAGCACTAAATGTAAGCACAACACAGACACTTACACCATGGACTGAATGAGTGAGGTGCAAGATGCTGGGCAGATGTTGTGGCATTTCCAGCACCAACTAGTGGCAGTATATGTGAAGCTCACTTGTGACCAGATTTTTGCTCGCACCACAAAGCAAAAAAATTGACTGAGCAACAGCTCGTATCTTGGAAAACTTTGAAGTTAGTTTGCACATAAGACAAGGAACCACTGTACTGCATTGCTTGCCATGGCTAAGGTTTGCATACAAAACTTACCAATAAGGATGGTAATAAGAACCTTGACAAATATCACAAAAACAAACACAGCATTTACCTTAATTTAGAAACAGGACACGAGCACCGATCCCCTGTGAGTAAGTCCCAGCTGACTCTTTCTAAGTTTGACCCTTTTTATTTTCTTGGGTTCATCTTTGTCTATTCCTCTGAGCAGCCATGTAATGACTTAGTACAAGGACAAACCTTCACCTGAAGGCTGAGGCTGTGAATCAAGCCAGGTGCAATAGGGTTCTTTCAGTTCCTGAAAAAGAGAAATACCCACATTACCCATTATACAGTCACTTTGAACAGATGAAAATGGCACAAAAAACTTTGTACAAAGGAAAGACTTCACTGAATGTTTACAAACACTCTAAAATATTACTGTGTATATTTAAGTGTGTGTGTGTGTGTGTGTATGGACAAACATAAAAACTGTCCAAGTTTTCTTTGTTGACCTTGTGTATCCGACATCACTGCACATTTCTTCTGAAAACTCTCCACAATATTGACCTGACAGAAAAACGCTCTGTCTAAGACAATGGTATAAAAAACAATCATTCATTAAAGGCAGCTTTGTGCAAGCAGATAATTGCTTCAGGATTCAGTTTTTGATGTTAAGGTTAACAGGTTATCCACAATAAGAACTGAAAAACCAGTAATGAACCTTTGTACTTGAAGCCAGAGTAATTATTATACTCTCTGCCTTTTGAACATGTCTACAATAGAGAAAATATGCCAGGCTGGTAGTCATACAGTAAATAGTCATATCAGGTACTTGTACTGACTGAGTTTCATGGTGCAGCATGTGTGTTTATATTGACCATTTGGACTGTAATGGGGATGGATGCTAAATAGATGTAGCTGTGGTATTAACTGAAGCACCCACAGCCTTATCAAACATTTATTCATGAACAGCATAAAGAGCGAGTGGCTTCAGGCTGTGGCTCCATTTGTCTCATGTAGACAAATACGGACAAATGTTTTTGCACTTGCACATTTCTTGACTGCAAAAGGTCCTCTGTGCTGTAAGTAACACTCCAGACAACTGACGGAAACATAAAAGACCAGTAAAATGTCACTCGTTCACCAGGAAAGCTGTGCACACACACAGCCGTGTATCCATTATATCAGAACAACAGAACACATGCTGTATCAGGGGACAGGGCATGAACTCTATTGTAGAGAATAAACAAGGCTGTAAAGTGGAAGGGGGTCATTTTAAGGGTTGTCAGACTGTCAGACCTACCTTCCATTAATCTGAGCTTCTGGGACAGTATTGCATGTCTGGTTTTGGAATAAACTAATAAATCAGTGCTGTCATCACAGATTCCGCCTCATATGGCTCAGTTATGTTTTTACTGATAATGTGTTTACAACATAATCATTCATTTACATTTGCTGCTCACACTGGGCATGTTGCATGTCAAGTTATAAAGTTAGCATGTGATATGTGTACAGTCAAAACTATTGTGATTAACAATGGCAATAACAGATTTAGAGACAGTTTTTATTTTTCTGTACCCTTTAGAATCAGTCAGCAGGTGTTATACATTTCATTCAGAGTAACCTCAGGCTTCATGTGGCTGAATTAAAGCCATTTTTAAGCCAGTATTACTGTAGCATTTTCTGAGAGTGCATGTATTTACTACATATAATCAAAAATCTGCTGTAAAAATGCTGTGTAACTCAGACAGAACCTTTAGGAAGTTTGTTTTTCCATAAATGATGAAGTTGATCATAGATGCTATAGATGTTAAAGGCAAACATTCAGCTATTTATCGACTCCAAATACTGTAATTAATATGATTAATCAGTGATGCCCTGCCACCATGTTAGGTCTTAAACACATCACAACTGAGCCCCTGGATGTCCAAGTAAGACAAATTTGAGTCCTATTGAAAAATAAGAAACTCCACTTTTCCTGACTTCTAAAGCATATAGGTAAGATCAGTAATTCCAAACTTGTTGAACTGAAAAAAATATTTTATCTGCAGACAGTGGGTTTTGAACCTTCAATCACATGTGTTACTGTGAACTAATCGTATCAGTTCACTTGGTTAACCTTGTGGCTCTGCGGAGTGGATTTCTTAGCTGTGATGTGAGAGACTTCTGATGTGTTGAACTTTTACTTTTGGTTGAACTTTTAAAGAAAAGGTGTAACGGTGCATGTGTGTTTGCTCCATAACAGACTGTCGGTCTGTTGTACACAGGCCTCACGGCTCACAACTCCTCAGACTGTCACTCATATAATCATTTTGTGAATCAGGGATCTTTGTATTTGGTATTTTAATTCCATCAGTCAGTCTATGGATTGATAAGATTCGTATTAAACATCTTTATAGACTTTTTCTGACTGTTATAGAACCAAATATTCAGTAAATAATTGTATATTAACTGATTACTTTTTGATTTTTTCTTTTTTAATTTGCATAAAATCGATGTATCTGAAGGCACTGCTGTTACATTAAACTCATAGATGAGGTTGACTTTTGTAGGGTTAGTGGGAAAAGTGGTTGTTGACTATATGGCAATAAATGAAAGGTTTCCTAAATACTGGCTCATAAAGAGACTATTTGAGCTTTTAAATGCATTATTCATAGTTACTTGTTCTTGTGCAGTGGATAATATGAATAGACATTAAATTCATCAGCATTGATTTAAAAATATGTCACTAAAATGAAATATCAATGAACGTTTGTCTTCTGTCCTCCTCTCACAGGCTCGGATTCCCCATGATGATCATGACCTGTATGATAGGCATGTGTTACCTGCTGGCCACCCACGTCGGACTCGGATGGAACATGTAACGCACAGCTACTGTACAACACCAAAGAGACTGTGTGTATGTGTGAGTGCATCTGACCACTCCTTCAACTTCTGCTAAGAAGTCGTGTGACTGACATGTCAGATTTTCTGGCACAATGGAAAGCACAGCAGTCATATTATTTTAAACTAAAGTGCATTTGACTAAAGTGCATACCAGCAGGGAGCTAAATTACAGTGCTGCAACTGCAATACCTGACAATAAGAGTGTGAAGGTTGATGGTTGTGTGCCTGTTCTTGGTCCCTTGTCGCACCACTGAGTTTTACCACTTCTTTCAAAACTTGAACATTTTGTCTTCAACAAATCCAAGGGAAGGAAATGTGTCTTTATTAAATAAAACAAAAAGAGCCCTCTTCTGTGTCTTGTACGTGGTGCTACTGCTTCAATGTGTATATATGGCAAAAATGATTACAAGCGTAACCTAACGTCAGAGTTCATCATTTTGTAAATCCATGTGGTCCATTTACAAAGGCAGTAAAACCTCTAGATATGTCTGACACTGATTTGTAATTAGACATTTAGGCTGTTGATATATTTGTTTTAGACAAATTAGCCGCCCACAGGTTACCTAACTTCTGTTAATATGTTAAAGGAACCATTAAAACCCAGTGAAAGGGATTTTATAATGTTATATCATTTTTTTCAGATGCCCTGTAGGTGAGTCTAAAATAATTAACACACTTGTTCAGTTTGCTTTTGTGCTCACATGAAATTCATGTTGGACTTTATTTTGTACTGGGAGCTGCTCATTTGTTAGCTAACTGCATTTTTAAGCTAATTTTAGTTAGCACTGCACACTAATGTCACTGATGAGGTACCAAACACTTACACTGTAGTAATATACCATTGTCTTACCAACCATATAATACAGTAATGAGTCTATGAATGTATCTCAGCTAGTGAATATAACAAAGTTATACTTTATACAAGTATACAAAGTTATGCTTAGGGTATTGGAATGATTTCATGACAGACTCCTCTAATAGTCTGAGTCTAAATTCTTACACACAGCTGCAGTAAATCTGTCTGTCATGGAAAAATATATTTTATTCAATTAACAGAAGGTTTCAAATACCAACATGTCCGGTTAGCTGTCAACCAAAGCCCATAACATATCCACTTAACTCATTCTAAACAACCACACCCATAATTATGCACAACCATTGCCCTGATAGAGAAGAGATAGACAAGTCCCGCCCCTTCCAGTGATCCCCATAGGGCCTAAATGTAGAATAAATTATAAATGATGTAATGGCAAGAAACAGTTGGGAGACTTTACCTCTATACATAATTCAACCAGAGTTAAATAAAAAAATTCAACCTCACAGTTTGCACGGAAGAGGAAATTTAGTACAAATGGAAAAAAAAACTTTGTCTACTCATGTAACATGGGGATCAGAGGAGAACAGCTGTCTTTTGGAGACCAGCTGAAGATGCCATTGAAGGAAGTGTAGTTTTTGGAACTCAAGCCTCATTTTTCAGTCCATTGATATAACCACAGTAGTTGTTGACTTAGAGATGTGGTTAGTTAACATCAACAAATAAACAACATGTAGCACTCCTACACAAACTTTATGTAGCACATGGGCAAATCTAATTGAACATTGATATAAAAAAAGAATTAATTAATTTTTTTGTTTGCTTTTTCTTCTTATTTTTTCCTTTAAGAAAAAAAAAAGAATAAATTAATTACAATACAAGAGGTAACTTATGCATGGTATGTTATTTCCTGTACTGTGTACCTAGTGATCTCATGTAATCTCATTGATTTAATTCAGTTACCCATATTTAAATGTAGAGATGTAAACATGTAAATGCTCTTATGGGATGAACAACCTCTTCTTACCTTGTCCAGATGAGTCTGTTACCAGTATTTATTGAACCGCCCAGCAACCTGAACAGGATATCCGCTCCATGATTCAGATCTTCAGTTCTTTAAGATGGAAATTGACATCAACATTAAAGTTTATGATGTTTGTCAATATCATTTGCTTGTCGTTCTTTATTTATATTTGGAAACCTTTTGTTTTCCATGTGACAATTTTTGTCCTTTGTGTTGCTAAGGAGTTTTGGTTGAATGAAATGACATAAATAACACTGCAGCATGTGAAGAAACTTCCCCTAATTCAAGTCTTATTTCCCAGCATTCTCTGTTCGTCATGATGCATTCAATGACACCTAAAAAATGAGAAATACATACGCAAAGATTGCTTAAAATGTGAAATTTATATTTTTTCATGTTTTTTTTTTTTTTGTCTAAATACACTGGCCTACATTGACAAATTCTGTCTTGCCCATTTCCCACAGCATTTCAATAACCAGATGTTTACATCATAACATCCCATTCATTAGTTAAAGGCTGTTTTTATTAGTAGATATACAGTATTTCTTTGAAAAAATTGTAGCATTTTAATTCATTTTTTCACCTTTAAGTTTTTTTTTTTTTTTTTAAGAATTTCAAAATAAGCACTAACATCGTCTCAGCAGCAAATCATTGTGATTGGTGGGTTTTTCATCTACATGTACACTTGGCTTGAAGATCAAAAATCAACAAAAAGCAGAAAAATTTATTTTGGAAATTGGTTTTTAGTTCCAGTTGGTTATGAGATGGTAAGATAAATTACACTCAGCAAATAGATATTGTTGTGATGTAGTTTTAGAATGTCATACATATATGTAATGTAAATGTTTAATTCATGGTTTATTGTGTTCTTTACTAGTTTATAAATATAGATGTTATACCAATTTCTATATATTTTTTCATAGACAGCTCATTTATGTTTTGGGTCTTAATGTGATTTTTTTTTTTTTTTTTTGTGCATTTTTCTTGCTTCAAGATAATAATGTTTGATATGTATCTTTAAACCTCTGGAGGTCCCCATCTTCTTTTTAATCACTGTGGACCACCCTGGTGGAAAACGTTGCAACTCAGCAGGAACTCAGCAAAAATAAACTGTGACAGTGGCGTACAGTGCTGTAAGTGAATTTCTCCATTTAATTCACTTGACAGTGTTTCCTCTGAGGCTGCAGGAGTGCTGAGGTTCCTTCACATGCTCAGTTTATTGTCAGTGACAGAGTAAATCTGACTTTTGTGCTGTTGTTGCTTTAATGAGTCGGCCTCTGAGCCAGCTAAAACCTGACTGCACAGATCGATGTATGTAAACTGTACGTCTGGTGCTTCACTTTAAAACACTGCACCCAGAGGACCAGTCCAGCTTTAACTGTGGAATTCCCTGGGTGTTACAGTTGTTAATCTGTTTGTGTTGTCCGTGTCGCATTACAGAGCTGTGCTCCAGTTCACAGCATTAATTAGCAGCCAATTAATTAAAGATGGTTTCACCCTCAACTCTATATTGTTATACATCATTAATGTGTTTAACGCATTCCAAGAGTTTGTGTAATTCATTACTGGAGGCTCAAATGCTATTTGTGGTTCATCTGCACCAAATGGAGTCATTCTATATGTGTGCTTAAAAACAGCAGCATTTGGTGCAGGTTTCACAACTTGCCCTCAATTTCCAACACTTCAACGGGAACATATAGAATAATTATTTTTATTTTGTAGCAGGAGTGGTGGTGCTGTGGTTAGTACTGATGCCTTAGAGCAAAAATATCCTGGGCTTAATTCCAGTGCAGACCAAAAGGCATACTCTTAGTGTCACTGGTCTCTGTAAATCGCCCTTAGGAGTGAGTGAACAGTCAGTCATATATGTATATGGCTACATTCACTCTGCAGGTCTTATTGCTCAATTCAGATTTTTATTTTATTTTTTTCTGAAGTCTGATGTTTTTGCACGTTTTTTTACATTGTAATTTAAATTCAACTGCCATCAGACTCGTGTGAACAGTCCGTGGTCCTGAAGTGACCTGCCTGGTCAGAAGAAGATGTAATATCACATGAAGAACACTGTGTTTATGGAATTAAATATGGATCTGGCCAGTTCCCGCCTCCTTCAGGGGCATTGTGATTTTTGTTGCATTTCAGTGGTCATATTGGTCACGTTTAGGCAAAAATGTCAGATGTGGGCCACATAGGCTACATTCAGACAGCAGGTCTTAATGCACATTTCAGAATTTTTGGTGAAATCTGATTTTTTTTTTTTTTGTGAGCTGTTTCATATTACACATTAAATGCGACTTCTATCAGTTTTGAGTCTGAACTGAATGTGACCCTGAAGTGACACACATGCATGAAAGAGGTCCTGATGTAATATGTGACCATGGCACACACTGTGTTTACAGAAGTAAATGTGTTTTCTGCTCCTCCTCCTGGGATGCAGAATTGTAGCATTTGTCACATTTCATTGATTTGAAGGTCAGATAAATGTAACCTGGCTGTTCAGAGTGAAGTCGCATTGCAAAATATTAAATACATATCAGATTTAGGACCACATATGAAACTGGCCTGGGTCAGATTTGTTCTGTTAAAACTGTCTTTAAAAGATCGGATACAAGTCACATATGGGCAAAAAATTGCATTTGGCTGCAGTTTGAACGTAGCTATAGCCTATGTCTGCAATGATCTCCTAACGTGTACCACACCTTCATCTGTTGGTGCCAGGATAGGCTCAGAAATGGAATAGACAGATTTTGTCACAGTCATAGCTGTGGGAACTAGGGATGTTGCAAGTGTAACGAATGGCTATGCGATATGGTTCAGTAATGTAGATACACATTTTGTCGCCATCATTTTTTAGTGTTTTAATAAAATGCATTTTTGTACCATTTGATGAGGTCGTGTTTACTTTTTTGCCTTTAAGGCAGGAATAGCCTATGGTTGCTGCATGACCTTAACAAAAAGCCACCACTGACCTAAACTGTTTTCAAGACCTGATTTATTGAACACAATGTAACAACAAGCACTTGAACAACGTTCTAATATAATTAAAGCTCACAACAAATTTGCGATTGTGGAACAGACAGTGGCCTTACTTGACATGGGGGTTACATTCACCAGTCTCACGTTAACAGAGCAGAGACCTTCTGTGGTTGTTTGAGCTGTTTTTGACGCATGAGAACATATGCACTGAGGCACTATAATACAGAACAGCCCGTGGATTCACCATTTAACCAAACAGTTCCAACAAAATAGACTGGAATCATAATCAGTAAGCGGCTACAGAGCTGCACCAGTATGTGAAGGTGTGCTGTATTGTATCGTGTCATTGTATTGTATGAAGATTTCATCACACTATTTATTAGAGCACCTCATTTGACTTTTCTCAGTGTTTTCTCTTTGAATGATCAGTGATAACACTCTTTAACTCCATGTATTTGGTACCCATTTCCTAACCAGCCAAAAATGCTTTTTTTTTCAATGAAAAATATTAATTTCAGTTTGATTAGGGTTAGACTACCTCTGTTTCTCAGATGAGATTTTCCTAATCCTTGTTGGACAAACTACAGGTAACATACCTGAAACTTTTATTCAGATCGAAATGAAAAGTCTAAAACTCTGGAGTAAAACAGTTGTGTATGTATGAACTTTTTTAACTGTTATCTTAGACACGCTCATCCAGCTCCCTTGCACAGTGTCAGAGTCTCTGCATTCAAGCCTATAAAAACAAATCAAGATGGCTCCTACTGACCAGCTTTTGCCTTGTTTGCTTTGCTCCTTTGCATAACTGCTGACATTTTGTTGGAGCTGGAGCTAATCCAGCGGTGCTGTGAGCCGCTTATCTGGTGTTAGGTTTGGCCATGCATTCAGTAAAATATGTCCCACAAACAAATCACTGAGCATTTTTATTGTGGTCACTGACCCAGACGCTTCTCCAAAGACAGTGCACTGAATATTTAAGTCTTGTTTCAGAAAGTGAGAACTCCAAGCAAGACCAGGTTTTATTAATAAAACAGAGAACTGCAATAAGGGGGGAACTTTAAGTGCTGTTTGACCATTCAGCATTATTTAATAGAGAGGTGAAAGTTGAGAGTTGACCATTGAAACCTGCAACATCATCATGATATAATAATATAATATCTTTCTCTTACACATCCACACATGAGCTTGTTTATTTGCACAGTTTTAACCCATAAAGACCTAAACAGCTACTGGTGACCAAAATCATCTACTGATCTAAAATGTTAAAGAACTTCTGAACCACTAAACCTGTCGATACATTGAAATATTGCAGGTAACCTTCAGTTTATCATCTTTTCATGGTCATCAGATATGACCCATTTGGGTGTTCAGAGGCTCCGTAGTTACCATGGAAACACCGTCACCTTCTAAAACAACATTGATTCACCAGTAAAACCCATGGAATTTGATAAATGACAGCGAATGGACACACCGGGTTTATGTTCCGTTAATTATATTGTTGCTGGAAAAAGTCACTTTTTCTACAGTTTCTGCTTTGATATACTAACCTTTGAATTTACTCTGAGGTTTAATGAACATCTACATGATTAGTAAATTAAACACAGGAAAATACCAGATTTTCACTGAAAAAATGCAAAAGTACAGAAGATAATAAAATAAATGTGGATAAATTGCTTAAGAAATGTTAAATATAGAGAGAAAATCATTTGGGAGCTGCCACAGAAGTACTGTTGGGTGTTTATGGGTTAAAATGGAAAGACAAACATTAGTTGAAGGAGCGGTCAACCCTTCATCCTAAAGCCTCAAAAGTCCCTGGTTCATAGTTTGAACAGAAGGACATTAACAGAGGGACTTCAGATCCAGATCCAAACAGCGCTTGTTGTTGTTGGACGGGCACTTTCTGCACTTTGGCACATGTTGGTCTGAAGAAACAACTTGTGCTCAAGACAACAGTCTGTCCCACTGGCAAATACTAAAGGCTTGTACTCAGGATCTGATGGTCTCATGGCTTCATATGGTAAAGTGTGTAAATGTTCATCTATTTGTAGCAAAAATCATATCTTACAGTAT
>JAPSES010053737.1:0-11672 GCA_029822895.1 Maxillicosta whitleyi | reverse complement strand
GGATGAAGTGGGGGTGGGGGGTGGTGGGGAGTGGAGGGGGGTCTCGGTTCTTCTTAGCCCTGGCAGTATGCAGCAGTTACCTCATGCTGTGAGGCTGAAATGGAAAATGATATCAGATTAGATCAACTCGGTACAGCATGGCTAAAGAGAGCCAACTCACGCTAGTGGAAAAACACTGTTGCACAATATATACACTCACACAATAGACAATTTACATCGTATATATTTGCTTTTTTGCAAACAAGTACACAATGTCATTTTACTGTTCATAGGTAATAACTGCGTTCAAGGGCGTTCAACAGGAAAAAACATGAAAAGCAAAAATACTGTTATTTAATGCAATTTAACCTTTAAACACCCAAACATCCACTGGTGACCAAAGGCATCTAATGATGTAAAATGTTTAATACCTGTAGATCCATTAATCCTATCAGTCCATGTAAATAATTGTTGTAAAATACAGTTTTTCATCTTTTCATGGTCAGATATGACCCATATGAGGCTCTGTTACCATGGAAACACTGCCATCTTCTATAACATTAATTCACCAGTAATACAAATGGAGTTTGATCAGTGACAGAGGATGGACACACTTGGTTTATGTTATTTTAAAAGTCACTTTTTGTTCAATTTCTCTGCTTTTGATATAATGGGCCTCAACGTTAATCAGAGCTTTTATGAATATCTTCATCATCAGTACAATAAATATAGAAAAATACTTGATTTTCATTTAAAAATACGGAGGATAATATTAAAATAACCCATTTAACTGCCACAAAAGTAGTGCTGGGTCTTTATGAGTTAATAAAAAAAACAACATAAACTCCTTTTACAAGATCCCACCACACATCTGTGCACATTTTTATCAAACTGAATCATTTGACAAACAGTAAATAACAGCACTTGCATTTGTTTTGCCACAGATTCCATTTACAGTGTTCCTCCGGATGCTGCGCCCTCTGAAATAGAATTCAGACCACTAGTTACCAATTAAATCTCCATTAAACAGCACAGTCCCACTATTTTGCATTGTGCCTCATTAAGTCAAATCAATATGATGTTAGATAATTCGCTTGCCTTGTAAATTCCCCGTTTAGCCGACCTGGCTCTCAGAGGCACAAGTGAAGCAATCATTTGTGACAACATTTTTGTAGTTATCTGGAATAATTGCCTTCACTCAAAACAAAAAAGAGGAGGATGGCAGCAGAGTAGAGAGAGTGGATGGTTTTACTGCAGCTGGGTACAGGATTATTTAACACTATGAGGAAAGCATCTTATCTGAAAACAAACTGTTAACTGTGACACACCGGCACAGCTTCTACAGTGAGACATCAAAGACGCTGTAAAACAGGAGAGAAAATCAAATGTGTGAGGCTTATTAAAATTGTATGGCCATCACTGAATTGCCATGTAGTTTAGTCTGGGTTGTTCAGAGCTGTGTGCATTGCTATATTTTCATCCTGTTTTCTCAGTAATATATACACTGTATATTTGCCAACTGCATGTGTGCTTTTGCTCAATATTCCATTTTGCATTTTAAAGACACAATATGTCAGAAGTGTGCAAATTGCCATCATTTGTGTGCAAAATTGCAGCAATTTTTTTATAAAATCTAATTGTTTTGCCATGAATCTTGACACTATACATCTATAATAATAATAATAATAATACCTTTATTTATGTAGCACTTTTAAAAACTGAGTTTACAAAGTGCTTCACAGACATAGTAAAAAGGGCACAACAGCAGGATGCAAGATATAAACAGAGATATTAAAAAAAAACAGAAACAATAAAACGTCATATATTAACAAAATAGTTAAAACATTTCCTTAAATATTAAGCATTCATAATGTGTGTGGTCTATGTGGTCAAATACCATCAAATCAGGTGAATTTTGACTGCAATGTAATAAAATATAATTAAATGGGTTTTTTTTTTTTGGACCTGAAATGTGAATTTTAGAAATTTGTGAATTGTCATTGATTTTGGGAAATGTAATCAAATGTAGTCACTGTTGATACTAGACTGGGGCTACTGGAGCTTAGTTGGTATAGGTCCGGTTGTCTGACTGTGGTTCCAACTGTCCACATGTCAAAGTGTCCTTGGGCAAGACACTGAACACTAAATTGCTCCCAGTAAGGTCTAGCAGCCGCCTACTGGTATATGAGTGTGTGTGAATGGGTGGATGTGAGGCCTTGTAACGCGCTTTGGGCACCATGAAGGTGTAGAAAATGCACTATATAAGTTCAGTCCATATACCATTTACCACAGACTGATGACAGACAGTAAAATATCAGCAAAATCACATTCTTTAGTGGAAGTAATTATTAAAAAATAACCCCTTTTAAGAATAAAATTGTTCATATAAAAAGCCAAAAGTATCCCTGTGTAGTGGTGTTACTGGAGCACAGCTGTGTCTTTATTAAACCCTTTAAGAGTCTATGATATGACAGTGTAGCTCTGTATCCATATTGCATTAAGTTGTTTAATGGTTAAAAGCTTGTATAGTGCAAATGTGGTATAAATGCACCAGCTTTTAGTTTTATCGATTTGATCGCACTAATGCTTTTAACCCACTAAGACCTAAACAGGCAGTAGCGACCGAAAGCAAATACTGATCTAAACTGTTAACTAATGCTTGAACCACTAATCCTGTCAATATATGTTAAATCAGTTAAAATGCAGTTTTTCAGAAGCACCACATCTGTTTTTGGATGTTCAGACACTAAGGCGTGAAAGTAGAAACACTATCATCGTCTGTGACAGTGATTCACCAATAAAACCCATGTGGTTTAACAAATGACAGTATTTGTAGATGCATGTTTTTATGCTCATTTTATGATGTATTTTGTTTTTTTGAAAAAAACATTTTCTTTGTTTTGCTATAATAATCTTTGATCTGACTCTGAGCTTTTATATTTGGATGTTCAGAGTCTCCACAGTGAACATGGAAACACCATCATCTTCTATAATTATACTACATTATAATAAAACCCATGAAGTCTGACAAATGACAATCATAGTAGAGGCTTATTTTTATGTTCAGTTAATGCTATATTTTGTGCAAAAAGCCTGTTTTTCTGTTCTGATACAATAACCTTTGAATATAATGAGCTTTTATCAGTGTCTATATGGTCAGGAACTTTAGAAAAACACCTGCTTCTGACTGAATAATTATTTTTGGTGCCACAAGAATAGTCCTAAATAGGAGAAAAAGGTGTTATTCAAACTATCAGTTGTACCAGTCAACACATAAAACACACCTTTAAATAGAAAAAAGGCATTAGATTATACAGGTTTTCAGGTCTACCATGTCAAAGTGGTCCGTATCCGGTCCACAACGGTGACCGATGAAGTGTCCTTTTACATTACTGCTTCACTTTGACCTTCTGCTTTATGTTTTTGCAGGTCTCACAGCATGATAACACCACTTCACACTCTCCAATCTCCAGTGGGCAGACAGTGAGGACCAGTCGCCACTATGCGATATGTGTAAGGAGGCAGTGGTGCAGTTGTGGCCCCAGGCGGGATGCTGCTGACGGCCGGTCAGTATGACTCTGCTGGACTTGTGGCTGTCACGCTCCATCCCCATGTGCCTGCTCCTTCAGAGCCTTGTCCTCATGGCCCTGTGCTTCCCCTCGGCCAGCATGTGTCCAAAGGGCTGCATGTGCCAACGCGACTCCCACCTTCACGGCCTCAACGTTACCTGCAGCCAGTCCCGACTCAAAGAAATCCCACCCAGTCTCCCGGTGGACACTGTCCTGCTAAGGCTGGACCACAATCAGATCGGCGCGGTGCCAGATCAGGCCTTCAACGGACTCAGGCTCTTGAGGGAGCTCAACCTGTCTTACAATGCGGTGGAAACTCTGGGCGAAGGTGCTTTCAGTGGCATCGAGGCTACGTTACAGGTGCTGGACCTCTCACACAATCGCATCACTAGCGTACACAAGGATGCCTTTGCTCGGCTTAAGGCCCGCGTCATCGTGGATGATAACCCCTGGCATTGTGACTGCGCCCTACAGCAGGCGATCGGCGGAATGGCCCACAACCACGAGGCTGCCGCTCGGGTTCTCTGCAGGAGTTCAGAGCTTCATGACCAGGAAGGACGACCTTTCTTGGCCGTGGACACTGACCTCTGTAACCTGGCCAAAAGGACAACAGACTATGCTATGCTGGTAACCATGTTCGGTTGGTTTGCCATGGTAATTTCATATGTAGTGTATTATGTCCGTCAGAACCAGGAGGATGCCAGACGTCACCTGGAGTACCTCAAGTCTCTCCCGAGTAAGCCCAAGAAACCTGACGAGGCTGACGACATAAGCACTGTTGTCTGACACCAGTGTCGACCTGACTGTGTCCGGAGCAAACCCAATGAACACCAAAATGTTTATGTAACAGGACCCACATTTATAGAGTTTCCTATTTCAGACTTTTAGGTGATGTGAGCACCAAACTGCTGAGATATCTTTGTACTTTAAAAAGTTTGTCCTATGTCCTTACCAGGGATGGTTTATGATTGAATCTGCGATGGAGAAAAGAACTGAGGCCGCAAAGTCTAATAATCAAACACAGTAACAAGATAGACTTTTCTACAGAAAACGCAAATGAGTTTTAAAAATCTGAATCTCAGGTTTAAATATTGACATGAAAATTACTTTTTTTGGACAGAAATTTGGAATTTCTCATTAAAAATATGTTTATAAGACCTTATCCTCCATTCCCCAGCTCCCTCATTTTGGTGTCTCACAGACCACAGAAAGATCACATGGAGTTTTGCAACCATTTGCCAAACTAATTGCATCCGACAAAGACCTGAAAATCATGATTACAGGATGTGCAGTGATCAATTACATATACATTTCTGCACAGCAGTTTAGTGTTCCATGGCCTGCCTTTTCTACAATCTAATATAGACTCTTACCTTCTAGATCTTTGCTATACGGTAGATTATATAAACAGGGCATAAAGTAATGTCATCTGTCTGCTTGCCTTGAGTTCCATTGGCCTGTTTGATACAAACAAATCATAACTCAAATCAGATTTGATTCTCCACCAGTAAACCCTAGTAAATCCTCTAACATACTGAATACAGACCTATCTGTAATATATAGAAGGCACTTTCTGTCAGGAAAAGAACAATACATGAAGAGCTATTATTATTATTATTTAAAAAACAAAAACAAGGTGGATCATCATCATCAAATAAAATGATTCTACTGCCAGATTATACAATGCTAATTAAAATGTCTGAGATTATAAATAAACCTTTACATTTCCAGGACTATTAGTGAATATTTAGGACTCAGACATAGTGTAGAGACAGTGTAGAACTACGGTTCTGAAATGATGACAAGATTGAAGGAAAAATAATAAATGCAGAATTTAGAATTACATGATTTTTGACTCATTTATATTTTATTTTTCTTTCCTGACAGTAATGGGCTTCCACTGCATCACATTCAGGTCATTCTATTTTACACATACCTTAAAAGATCGTCTTCATATGATGGTTTTGCAAAATCTGAAATAATTGAAGTGGATATTACTGTGTAAATTATGTGTAGGAAAATTAAAGGTCTATTTACATAAAAATGATTATTGCAATGATCAACTTTTAACACTTTAGATATCACTGAACTGACGTTTATCAAACATAGAATATTTGATGCCGTAACGTTTTAGACAAGCCTTAGTGTCCTTAACTAGGTTGCATGTTTAATCTATGCCTGTTTTTACTCTTAATTTAAAACATGAAGTCTATAAAATATGCTCCTGCAGAGATCATAAGCCAGTCTGAAGAAAGGGAAATGGAGCTGTATGTGTACTTTTGGATTTAGTTGAAGGTGCTATGTGTAGCAATTTATGATCAGTTTATAATCAGTATGAAAAACTATGTGTTCAGTCACTGTCTACGGTTCTAAAAGCCGTCCATATCCAAACTTTCAACATGGGTTCACAGTAGAGACATATATTTTCAGTCATATTAATAGTTTTAACAGTTTAAAGGCTAAAAAAAATTTACCAAATTAATAGCTAGAATCAGTAGGGGCCACGAATATACTACTGCGTCCACAAAACTAAAGCTAATGCTAGATGCTGTTAGTGATTTTTAAAAAAAAACAACTTTAAAGCTAATTGTTTGTAGGAAAATCTCGTTCTGGATCCTGAAATTTACTCCTCAAAAACTTAGCCAGTCAAACTAACACTGCTGTACTCTAATCCTTCATGCTGTGTCAGCCTATAGTTTACATTATATATCATTTAGCTCAGTTCCTAGCTTGAACAGATGCAGTAAAACCACTAATTCTAACTGTTTTGTGTGTTGTTTGTGTGAGTGTTTTTTTTTATTTTTTTTATTTATTTTATGTATAGTGTTGTCATTAGCTACTTTATAGATCTGTGTTGAATCTTCTACAAAATATAAACTGCCACAGTTTTGGCTTGAACCTCGTACCGTCAAGGTTCAGCAAACATAATTACACTGTCAGTAACGTTGTACCATGATAAGCTACATTATCGACTTACCAGTTTAGAAGACACATTGTATGTTCCACGTCAAACGTCAACACTGACTGACATTTAGCTTCTATTTTTAACGCTTCCTTTAAATGCAACGCAAACCAAAGGAAGTGATAAAAAATAAAACCAAAATGAGATTCGACATTGAAGAGCGTTGCATTTACACCAGGGATGCACCAGTATCAGATATCAGTATGATATTGAGCACATATACTAATATTCGTAAAAGTGTTACGATACAAACTCACCAGTTACACTCGACGGTAGCGTGACGTTCACCCACAGTGCAGCAGGTACGCAGCGTAACGTCAAAAACAGCAAGTTACATTAAAGACACAGACAGCTTTGGATGGAGCGTACCGTCTGTCCTCTGCGTACATTCCATACATAATTATGTCACTTTTCCAGGAGTTAGCGGATGCATACCCAGAGCCGTACAAACACCTTGGAGGTAGGGGCTCTTTTCAAAGAGCGACTGTGTGACAAAAACTACTGACATATTTCTAACAACTACCCTCATCAACATGTATCACATTAGTATTACCTCCTCTGTCATCACCATATTTGTTATTATTGACATTCTTCGTCTTAAAGAAATGTACTCTTCTTCGTGGTAAATATGGTTAACTAACAGTGGCGCCCTCTGGTGGGTTGAACAAGAAAAGCTCATTCCAATGCATTTAATATCAGTAGCAGCAATTACAACAATAAAGCACATTTTCAAAAGTAACCAAGAATTTTAATGATATTATTAAGTACTTGTATCAGCACTCAGTATCGGAAAGTTCTCAAATGTAAGAATTTTTACTGGAAAAACTTGGTACTGGTGCATCCCTAACTTACAATACATATTCACTACTTCTTCTATATAAATGTAAAGAGGTGAGATTATAAAATAACAGTGGCTCACTACTCACTCTAGTGGTACGGAGTGGTATTACAGAAGAGATGTGATGGCACTGCCTGACACAGTACAGATCTCTGCAATATAATAAATAACCATCCTTTCCAAAAACTAACAATAATCTATGCTTTATTGCTCCTTTTTTTTTTTTTTTTTTTAAACAATGAGCCTATAATAAAGACCATATTCACACCTGGTACTTAAGATGAATATGTATTGGGATAACTTATCCAGATAATACATAATATGATCTAAGCCTTGCATTTACACCTAGTATTTGTGTTGTGTTATTATTGTTGAGATCAGATGTCTGTCAGTGATGGTAAATTATGGTATCTTGTGATAACCAATGCTTACTTTAACGTTAGCAGTATTACTCATCTTAATGGCTCTGCTTTGATTTAATATTAGTCATACAGTATCTTGCCCACTTCTTTGAAAAATAGGCAAGTTATTCTTGAAAACCCGCCTTTGTTCTTATTATCTGTAGCTTTATAATAAACCACCGTTTGATTTTTTTTTGCTGTTGCAGTCAGGCCAGTTGCCAATCTGCTGTAATATTTGTTGTGAAATGTCTTCATACATGAATCTATTTTTGTAGGATGTGTTCAGTTGTACTTCATGTTGTCATCACATAAACCTATTAACCTATCTTGTTACTTCATGGCTCGAAGACTGTGGGTCTTCTCTTTCTTTAAATGTTTATCAGGTGAGCTAACCTGTAATGTGAGCGAGTTCTCAGTGTTATTCAGGGGTCAGAGGTCAGAGAAGTAACATGTAGTATCAGATTGCATTTACGCCTCCCTGGAATCATTACACAATGTAAGTCAAGTCCCCTCCGGGTGTCGTCAGGTCAATCCGATCAAAATCTGGTCAAGACGTGTTCACATGCGTTCCTTTCTTATGTGGGTAACTCATCTTGATACAGATGCACTTTAATACCAGGTGTAAGTGGACTCAAGTATTACTGTTCAGTTCTATAAACAGCAATATATTACATTCAGTCATTTTCACACAAACAGGTCTGATAAATATAAACTTATGTATTTATATGTATAATGTACTCTTGTACTATAATTTACAACAAATCATTTTGGAGCAGAGGTCTTCTGTCCGTTAAATGAGAAAATATTTTAATGTGCATATTTACAACAAGTCTTTGAAAAATATTTTACTTCCAATAAATGCATAGGAATTTATTAGCCTTTTTATGTGTTTTGGCAATAGGAAGAAGTTACTCAATGTAGTGATAGTCATGACTAACTTTATATGATGCAAATTTGATTGCACATTGTGATAAAATCACTAGAAGAATTACTATCATAGGAAACTATATTGTTTATTTGGCCAAGTACTACAAATGACAAAGACATTGTTACATAAAAATTATGTTCTGAAAAAGTAATTTGACAAGTTACTCTAGTCAAACACTTTTTTTTTTTTTTTTTTTTATAGAGTATTCATCTAATTTAGCATGTTTTCTTCATATGACCTAATCATGGAACATGTGAGAAAACATCAACAAGAAATACGTGGACAACAGAAAAATAATGTCGTCCACATCCAACAGATGACATCATCTGTTTCCCGCCTCAGTATCCTAGCAACCTGTTGTCCAATACCAATGCTCAGTGCCATTTCATGAAGTAATATGTAGAAAAGTGTGGAAATCAGGATGGACAAGGGGAATTTCCCCTCTAACAGGAATATTTTTCTAAATGAACCATTCCTTAACCTTGGCTTTTTCCTAATTTCAATACAACAAAGTTTTCCTGCAAAGATATTAAGATATTATAATATTGGTTTAGTGTAGAAACATTGACACTAAATGCATTCAAAGGTTTTACAGAAGTGCTCATGATCATGATGAAAACATGAATTATCTTTATGACATCCCAGGTCTGTCAGTACAGTTGATATACATGCGATGATCTTTAGTTTGGTTCATTTGTCTGAACTGATGTGTTTATATTCTGGTGTCATAGTGGTGCGCAGGGGAGTTCTGTGTAGTTTTGTACATTTCTTCCTTCAGTTTGTGACGTCTGTTTGTTCCTGTTGTCTTCAGCTGTTGTCGATCACAGTCTGTCCTTGTATATCTGTACTGATCAGAACTAAGCACAAGACTAAATGTCAGTTTCGGTAGACCCTTTAATGGGTGTTTTTGTGCTCCGTCAACTCTCCAGTGTTGTTACCATTTGCCTTCACTCCATTTTATTTTTTCAAGAAATTCTAAGAGAAGAGCAGATTTTTCCAAACACAGTAGTGGCCGACTATATGATAATCGCAGTCATGAAAAACCAACACAAACATCCCCATTCAAGTCAAACAGTGACTGCATGCATCATTTCCCTTTAATAACACTGTGTACAGTGTAATGTTCCCAGCAGCGGCTGAAGAGAAAATTGATGCTGTCATTTTCTGAAATGGCTTCCCTCCCATCACTGCCTCTGGAGCACACTAAAAACACTGGACCAGAAGACACAAGTCCACATGAAAGACAAGACTGATGTACAACAGTACAGGAAATTAACTTTTACACCAAATTCATAATGCTACCTACTTTACATAATGGCCTAAAGAAACCTGCACATGATTGGTGATATGTTGGATATTGGTTGTTGCTGATATCTTGTGAAATTTCCATTTGGTCCATGTTTTGTCTGTCGTAGAATTTGTACAATAATGGTTGTTAAAATGACGTCTTAGGGGATATGCAATGAAAATACATAGTTAGAAAAAACTTGGGTCATGTGTAAATAGGAACATTGATGTTGTGTGAACTACTTGAAATCCCTTTAATTAGTTGTTATTGAATGTGCTACACCCCTTAGCCTTGTCTTGTAGAGGCAACCTCATATTCCTCATGACAGGATCAGGATCGTCTATAAAATGCATGTACAATGTAATGAAGCACAGTGTAGCCAAGGACCCGAGAGTATTTCTAAGTGCCTGAATACTTCTCTCACCATTTTATTTTTTTAGTTAATTATTTGTTTTCCTCCACATGTGGTTTTTGTTCTGGACATATAAGCCTTGCTTTGTCAGTTTACGGTTCTCACAATCCAGTGGATTTGTCAATACAGGTTTACTTTGCAAGTTAGAAAAAAAAAAATCAACCATGTTGATGTAAAGAGCTGTTAAACTGAATTATACTGTATCATATCACAGTTTTCCGTGCACAGGCAGGGCAGTGTGTGATAGATTAGCACACAAATGTGACTACAGTCGACAATGATAAGCACTGACTATGGTGGTGTTGTAATGGCATGACATACAGAAAATGAAATAAAGGAGGTACGCATTGGTTCATGGTGTTATTTCTTTAATTACCCTATTCCCCTTATTTACAACTAGCCTACAGTGAGACGGATTCCAGATGAAAAGGTCCGGGTCAAAGAGAATCCAATGCTTTTAACGTGACTTGTTTACAAATTTCAAATGAATACAACCTTAAAAAGGTCATGGCTAAGATAACAGTGGTTTAGAATTCACAGAAACAAAAATTCAACCAAGGAATCATATTAGATCAATCTATGAGTGATGTGCTTCCACAATAAAAGTAGCAAGACCTTATTAAAAGTTATAAATAAAATTCTGGATATTTAATAAAAGCAAAGTCAAAAGTGCTAGGTGGTTAAAGTTTTCAAGTTACACTATTGAGCCAAAATGAGACATTTTCTAAATAAATGGGACAAAGGTATTATTAAAAATTCATGTTTGTCTCTAATAATCTCTAATAACAGCTAATAGTTTAACTTCGAATCACTTCACATTATAAGTAAGATTCCTAATCTTTTCAAAATATTCACATTTTTCTAGTTTTCTAACTCATAATTAGCTGTTTGCTCAGAGCTACAGTTCATCACTTAATTACTGTGATAAAGTTGTCTTACAGTTCTGTGAAACTAAAAATAAAAGCATTAGAGAAATGACTCAATGTTTATACAAACCTGTGGTAGAACATGTTCAGCTCCCATCTCATATGAATGAATAGAGATGTTATTAATGTATGTCATTTTAATGACAATTTAATTTCCATTTTCCTGAATAAATAATAAAATTATTCACCTATTATAGTCTAAATTACACTGATTTAACCAATCAAAACCCAAAGATCCACCTTTAACCTAAACGATCTACTCATATTAAAAATACATGTAAATAATTGGTGTAAATACAGTTTTTCATCTTTTCATGGTCATCAGATATGACCCATTTGGATGTTCAGAGGCTCTGTAGTTACCATGGA